>JAJOZX010000422.1:1412500-1452983 GCA_023014485.1 Bathynomus jamesi
ACAATATTGTTATATGAAAATACTACATTAATATCCAAAAGTTTAAGTACATTAGCAATGCCTAAAAAGCCAGGGAAAAATGGAAGTACTAAAATATTTTTTGACAAAGTACGAATTATTCACACGATAGAAAGTTCGTTTTGCCTTGTTGAGACAAGATTCCATAAACGCAGATGGATAACAGATCACTTCCAATACCGTTTATTTTTTCCAATTCGGCATCGATGTATTCCGGACTGGCGATCCTAAGGGCGCGGAGAAACATTGAAGAAAAAATGGCCTTCTTAGTGGGGGTGTCATGTCCCGAGTAAAAGTGTACGTAGGACAAATTGTTTGTTTTTTTCCGATAGATGCTAAACTTAAAACCTGGGCTTTCCCTATGTACACGCACATCCAAAAACGGGATTGCGTTGTCTTGTTCCACTTCTAAAGTAAACTTAATGGAGGGGACTTGATCATTTAACTGAAGGAGGAAGTTATCCAGGTCACGATTCATGGGCCAGATACACAAAATATCGTTGACGGACCGCAACCAAGGGATGCCAACCCCCAGGATTCTCGGAATGTAAGTAATTTCGAAAAACTCCATATAAATATTGGAGAGGAGGGGTGGCAAGGGGTTGCCCATGGCCATCCCAAAAACTTGTTGATAATACTCGTTATTGAAAGTGAATTTACAGTCTTTGATGCAAAGCTTAATAAGTTCCAAAACAATGTGTGAAGGTAGTGGCAGGTCATACTTATGTAATTCTCGGGAAAGTCAAGCATATCGTCAATCGGCACTTTTGTAAACAATGAACAAACGTCAAAACTGATCAATCTACTGTTGGTTTCAGTACGTGCATTATTCAATTTTTCAGTAAGTTCCATGGAATTTTTTACATGTGAATCAGAGATAGTTCCGAGAATGGGGGACAAGACTTTGACAAGCCATTTGGAAAGTTTATAAGTAATACTGTAGAGCCCACCGAGCTAATAACAGGGCGCATAGGGTTGCCACGTTTGTGGGTTTTAATAAGACCGTAAAGGTAGGGCAGAGAAGGTGAAGTGAACATGAAAAGCGGAATTAAGTCCTTATGATCTAAACGTTTTCGCAATAGCCTCTCACATTTAAAAAAAGATGGGGAGCTCCATATTACTAAAGCAGACAAGGCTAACACCATAGTTATTATGGACAAAGTGGACTACATCAGAAAGATGAACGAGCTTCTCCAGAACCCCGCCCCATACAGCAAACTTAGGAAGAACCCCCAGGATGACGTCATCAAATCATTTAATAGTGGCTTGAAACGCATTCTCAAAGATCATGAGGACTTAATTCCGCTTTTCATGTCCACTTCACCTTCTCTGCCCTACCTTTACGGTCTTATTAAAACCCACAAACCTGGCAACCCTATGCGCCCTATTATTAGCTCGGTGGGCTCTATTACTTATAAACTCTCCAAATGGCTTGTCAAAGTCTTGTCCCCCATTTTTGGAACTATCCCTGATTTACATGTAAAAAATTCCATGGATCTTACTGAAAAATTGAATAATGCACGTACTGAAACCAACGATAGATTGATCAGTTTTGACGTTTGTTCATTGTTTACAAAAGTGCCGATTGAAGATATGCTTGACTTTCTCTCCCGAGAATTACATAAGTATGACCTGCCTCTACCTTCACACATTGTTTTGGAACTTATTAAGCTTTGCATCAAAGACTGTAAATTCACTTTCGATAACAAGTATTATCAACAAGTTTTTCGGATGGCCATGGGCAACCCCTTGTCGCCCCATTTCTCCAATATTTATATGGAGTTTTTCGAAATTACTTACATTCCGAGAATCCTGGGGGTTGGCATCCCTTGGTTGCGGTACGTCGATGATATTTTGTGTATCTGGCCCATGAATCGTGACCTGGATAACTTCCTCCTTCAGTTAAATGATCAAGTCCCCTCCATTACGTTTAATTTAAAAGTGGAACAAGACAACTCAATCCCGTTTTTGGATGTGCGTGTAGATAGGGAAAGCCCAGGTTTTAAGTTTAGTATCTATCGGAAAAAACAAAACAATTTGTCCTACGTACACTTTTACTCGGGACATGACACCCCCACTAAGAAGGCCATTTTTTTCTTCAATGTTTCTCCGCGCCCTTAGGATCGCCAGTCCGGAATACATCGATGCCGAATTGGAAAAAATAAACGGTATTCGAAGTGATCTGTGTTACCCACCTGCGTTTATGGAATCTTGTCTCAACAAGGCAAAACGAACTTTCTATCGTGTGAATAATAATGCTCGTACTTTGTCAAAGAATATTTTAGTACTTCCATTTTTCCCGGGCTTTTTAGGCATTGCTAATGTACTTAAACTTTTGGATATTAATGTAGTATTTTCATATAACAATATTGTGAAAAATAGCATAGTAAAAAATAGCCCTACCAATAATTCAGGCATTATCTATAAAATTGGTTGTAAACAATGTGATTCCTTTTACATAGGTCAGACGGGAAAGGATTTGCACACACGTATAAAACAGCATCAATATTCCGTTAGAACAGGACAGTCCTCCAGTGCCCCTTTTGTCCATTTGTCAGAGTTATCCCATGGTATTGATTGGAATAATGCTTCAGTTTTATTTCACTCTAGCAACATTGTTAATAGAAATATTCTTGAGTCTGCCATTATCCAACTTACAAATAACTTCAACATAAGCAAAGGTCTTTTTCAACTCGATCCTGTTGTTTTGAATTCCTTCAGAACAGATTTAGATAAGAAGGGTAGAACGCTAAATCTTTGGTAAACTTGTATGCTACTCTAACTTTTATTTTTAAATTTATCTATATACATCGAACTTAAACAAGAAGGGCAGAGTGCTAAAACCCGGGCAGATTTCCAGTATAAATTTGTATTTTTTTTTTTATTATCTATAACATTGGTTGGAAACAATTCATTTGATCTTGTGCTAAAAATCGGCAGTTTTTCCTTACAAATTTGTATGCTCCTCCCACAATCCTTTAATGTTTAATTTTATTTTTACTTCTCCGTTTATTGTATATATATATATTAGGGTGTTTCATACCTATAGGGTAAAATAAAAATGAGCTTGGAGTTTTAATCCACACGTTTCCGTATTCTAAAGAACAAGAAAACACGTTTGTGCAAGTTTGAACCAGATCGCGCTGCATTTAGAGGTCCCCAACTTTGCGACCTTTTGTCAGTTCATTTCTCGCCTGCCTGCAGTGAAGACGGTTTTTCGTCACTTGAGCTGTTTCGTGTTGTATAGCTATTGGACAACTATGGAGGTAATTATATATGCTACTAGTATTCATTTTACTGTGGTATTGAAATATTATATTTAATTTCTGTCATTTACTGTGGTAGTGATATATTATATTAATATTAAATTGAAATTAATTAGTCGGTTGCATATTGGGACAACTAAGCTGGTAATTATTTATGATACTAATTATGTAATTTTACTGCGGTATTGAAATTTATTTAATTAATGAAATGTCAAAGAGAACGTAGTACACGTATCAGTTTATAAATAAAGAAAAGCAGTAACTGGGACTCGAAACCAGTGTCTAGCCGTTTGGCGGCATCGCTCAAGTCGGCGTACACAGCACGCTATCCATCCCTAGATGGTGTAGTGGATAGCGTGCTGTGTACGCCGACTTGAGCGATGCCGCCAACGGCTATGACACTGGTTCGAGTCCCAGTTACTGCTTTTCTTTATTTAATTAATGAAATTAATTACGATGTGAAATTATTTCTGTGGAATTATTTAGTTTGTTTTCTTTTCCAGGTGTCTACCAGAGCGAAAACAGAAGTGTTTCTTATTGGCCA
This sequence comes from Bathynomus jamesi, assembly GCA_023014485.1. Classification (NCBI taxonomy): domain Eukaryota; kingdom Metazoa; phylum Arthropoda; class Malacostraca; order Isopoda; family Cirolanidae; genus Bathynomus; species Bathynomus jamesi. The sequence continues at coordinate 1,416,329 of JAJOZX010000422.1, forward strand.
GACGGATGCGAACATCACATCAAGTGGCCTTCCAACTCAGTTGCAAGTACTCAAAAAGTACTTTTACCACCAAAAGGAGCAAAAATTTGGACGTACTAAATGCCTGAACCTGTGCCTGGATGCCTGTCTCATATTTTGGGAGAGAGCGAGAATCCCCATGATGCGTCGAGATTCGGCCTTGAGGAAGATGGAATCCCTTCTCAAGGAATACGACCGGCTTGTGAAGCACAAGTCACATAAAGCAGAGTCCTTCCGAGTGAAGGAGGCGATGTTCAAGGAGGCAATAGCGAAGGAGATCATGGACATTGCTCATTCACAGGCTAAGGAAATGATGAAGAATCAGGAGGACATCCACTTTCTCGACATGCAGCGTGAAGATCCAAATTCCTGCAGCATGGGCCCTGTTGACATGAAGCTTCACTATAAGGAGATTAGGAAAAGGAAGAGGCTGGACAAGATTAAGGAACAACAGGAGAAGGCCAGGAAGGAACAAGGAGCTGCAGAAGATACGGGGGCTTTAGTGATTTCAACTTCGTCAGAGACTGACTCAGATGTCGTTGACCCAACCGTGGAAGTTTTTCCATCCTCCTCCAAGGGAAATACCAAGAAGCGACGCAGGAATCTGATCTCACAGGATGTGACGACTACCTACGATCGGCTGAATATTTCGTACCGCGATTCAGCTATGTCGTACGCTGCAGCGGCTAAATCACTAGGTTTTGACTTGGATGAACTGTCCATTTCTGCCAGTACCATGTACCGCACACGCAAGGCTCTCAGGAAGGTGGCTGCTGAAAGTTATCAATCCGACGAAGTTTGTCCTGGTCAGTCTCTTGTCTTGCATTGGGACGGTAAGAAATACCCGAATAAAACCAAGAAGGATTTCATGGACAAATGATTCGCAAGAAGTGGTTATGTTTTTTGTATCTTTGTGAAAATGTGTAGTGAAATGGTACTCGTTTGTTGAATAAAAATTCATTGACAGATTTTTGTTTAATTTTTTCCGTTTATGATCTGCCAGAGCATCAAACTGGGGACCCGTAAACTTTAAACTATTGCATTAATACTTCGGTTTATCAGTCTCCTCAGCAAATGGAACAAGGGGATCCATGTGGATTAAAATTTTTCCAAACTTTTAATTTATGAAACACCCTAATATATATATATTATTTTTTTTTTTTCTGTAACGTATGTATAGGCTGTAACTCTTTATGTACTTCAGTGTTCCTGAGGATGTTATTAGACGAAAGCGCTTGAGCACCATTCTGTGTTTCCTTTCCTTCGTGGTTTTATTCATAAATATTTTTCACGTTTTACTTTCATGAAATAATTTTCATATATATATATATATATATATATATATATATATATATATATATATATATATATATATGTTTGCTCATAGCTATATCCCTGCAGAGTTCTTGAGGGTATATATCTTGCGCCTGGTCAAAAATAAGTACGGAGACATTCTGTCCAGCAATAATTACAGGCCTATTGCTGTCGCTTCCTGCTTCTCGAAACTACTAGAAAAACTCTTGTTACTCCGATTAAATGATTTCCTATGGACATGTAATCAGTTTGGCTTTAAAAGGTCCCACTCAACTGACCTGTGTATCTATGTATTTAAGGAAACAATATCTAAATACATTGACAGTAATTCAACTATTTATAGCTGTTTCCTTGATATATATATATATAAGGCATATGATAGAGTGAACCACAATATTTTATTTGCAAAACTAGAAGACAGGAAGGTTCCCATGTACATATTAAATTTATTTGAAATTTTGGTATTCCTACCAATCTTTCACTGTTAGGTAGGGCAATATACTATCCGTGTGTTTTGGCTCCTCTTGCGGGGTGAGACAAGGCTCCTTGCTCTCTCCTATGCTGTTTAATGTGTATATTGACGGATTAATTGCTTCACTTAATGAGGCAACAGTGGGATGTTGTATAGATAACACAAGGAAAAATAACTTAGTTTATGCCGATGATATGGTGTTAATAAGTCCCTCTGTTAAAGGTCTGGATCGGCTACTAAACGTCTGCGAAGTGTATTCGCAGAAACATGATATTCTTTTTAATGTTACAAAAACTAAGGTTATGCAATTTCATCCTAAAAGCTGTAATCAGCCAGCTGATATAAGGTTTAAAATGAATGGTGAAATAATTGAGGAAGTACAAGAGTTTAAGTATTTGGGCCAAACTATTACCAGTTCCTTGAGTGATGACTCGGATATAAGAAAACAATCTCGAAGCCTGTGTGCTAAAGCGAATATGACCATAAGGAACTTTCGATTCTGTACAAGTGAAGTTAAAGACACACTCTTTCGTACTTTCTGCAGTAATATATACGGAGGACCCATTGCGTGGCCTGCTCGCTCCTCGGACCTGAATCCACTCGATTTTTACCTGTAGAGTCATCTGAAATCCATCGTTTACGTGACACCCATTGACAACGTTGAAATGCTTCGCCAACGTGTAGAACAAGGATGCCAGAAAATCCGAGCAATACCTGGAATGTTTGAACGCGTCAGGCAGTCTATGACGAGGCGTGTTCAGGCGTGTATTCAAGCGCAAGGCGGTCATTTTGAGCACTTCCTTTAAAGGTAAGGCGGATACTTGCTGGAATACATAACGGGCTGTAACTCGGAAACAAAGCGATTTTGGCCATATGTTTATATAAACTTTTTAAATTGTTTTCAGGTCCTGAATCCATCATGAAAGTGCATCCCAAATGTTATGAAACACCCTGTGTGTGTGTGTGTGTATATATATATATTGTGTATGTATATATATATATATATATATATATATATATATATATATGTTAATATATATATATATATATATATATATATATATATAATTATTATATATATATATATAAAACATAGACTTAGTTCCCATCTGGAGGTCTCCAGGTTGGGTCCCGTGCTATGCGTCTCCCCCGTCGGTAATCTCGCCACTGCCAGATCTGGCCAGATCTGTTCTCCGACGCCAGGTTAAACCCGGATTCTCTCTTTGTACCGTCTTAAGCCACGTCGTTTTTGGACGTCTCCGGGGCCTCGATCCCACTATTCTTCCGTACATCAGCCTTCTCGGAAGTCGGTCCTCCCCCATCCTCTCCATATGGCCGTACCATTTCCTCTGCGCATCCACCACCCTGTCCAATATGGTGAATTTAACGCCGAAGTTGACTGCATCATAGGGTTTCAATGGCCAAATAGGGCAGTCAGCTCTCCACTCCTTTGTTACCCGTACTCAATAATAAACTTACTTCGTCTTATGATTTTACGTTATTATTGTAAATTTCTTTTCAAAATTTCTTATTATTCATACAAAAAAGATATGCCTTATTTCAGAACGCATTTTTCAGACTACTGAAAATTAGTTCTACTCTATGATTATTACTAAAGCTAAAATATATTTTATCTGCACAATTCACAATTATTTATGTCATGAAAGGAAAATAACGTTCATGTTATTTTGTATCTCCTAAAAGTTTACTCTTCTTTCACGTACTTGACATGATGAATGTCATATATATATATATATATATATATCTATATATATATATATATATATATATATATGTGTGTGTGTGTGTGTGTGTGTGTGTATGTAAAAATGAACAATGAATAATTCTTATATGCTTATGTTCTTATATTAATTTTTGCATTTTGAGTCCAAACTCGCATAACGCTGACGCAAGTTCGGATAATGTTTTTATTTTCTTTCTATTTTATTTTTGCTGAATAATTGATGAATTATTTCTTTTTAAATTACTTAATCAAATTTTTAGATTTAGCTTAATAATGTAATCTTGTTAAATTCTGCAATGTTCATTTTCTTTATACATTCTCTCTTCGTTGTAAAAGATGAAGTCATGACTTGCTTAACACTTAATTTTAAATTTTAAGCATTTAATTTTGGCTCATATGCATGTTTAATTGTAATTCATAATAAAATGCATATTTCAATTTCCATTTTTAGTTAACTCTGCAGATCATGATAACATCAGATTTGTCAAGATGCGGATTAAAATAAAAATATGGCTTCATCTTCAAATCTCTTGGTTATCTGTCTAGACATTGCTCCAGTTAAATTACACCAGTACACATTTGAAAACTTGTCGATCGATTTTTACAAACTAGTTGGTGATTCTATATAATTTGAGTGCGCTGATCTCAAAAATATAGTTAGTTTTTCCCTATCGCATATGGTTTTCTTACTACAGGGTGTGTCATAAATCCCCTATTTATCCCCAAATGTGAACCATCTTATCGAGACCAACATTGGATTGCACATGCTAAACCATAAATTTTGTTGTTATAGACTGCAGTAACGCCTACATAATAATGTAGGGTAAATATATATAACAACCAGTCCCGTTCCCAGCAAAATACTCTCTCCCCTCCCATCAATGGGTGGTTAACATTTGGGGACAGATGAGGTATTACAACACCCCTTGTAGCACGAAATCTTTAGGTGATAGAGTAAAACCTAATTAAAGCAGAATTAAATAGCTCCTAGCTCTTGGACAAGCATATTGCTTGTTTATGAAAGAATAAAAAATAACTGAAAGAAACAAAATATATTTACCTTCTTTACTTGCAAACATTTCAGGACTTATTCCAAAGACTTAAGACTACGAAGGTAGATCTGACTAATGACGACTAAACCGGTGCTTCTTTGATGTTTTCTTATGCTGTGCGTTAGGCTGATCTCGTTGCAGACACCAGCAGTAATCCGCCATCATATTTGTATGCCATCTTCCTTGATATCTTCTTTCCATGGTTTTGATGTCCTGGTGAAATCGTTCCCCTTGCTCCTCACTGACATCTCCGAGATTTTCGGGAAAACGAAAATAAGAAGTGAACTTTCAGGCTCATGTTGCAACCTGAGGCGCAAAACTTTTTAAGCATATTTTCACCAGTCTTTCATAATTTTGGCTTTTGTAGTTTCCCAAGAAGTTTTCAACATCTTTGAAACCAAGCCATGCTTCTTTTTCTTTATTGGTCATTGTTTTCAAGAAATGATCGTCTGTCAATAACTTTCTAATCTGAGGACCTATAAAAACACCTTCCTTTATTTTCTCGTAGCTAATCTTTGGATATTTTGAACAAATGTACTTGAAACACTCACCTTCTCTATTCAATGCTTTGCATACTGCTTCATCAAGCCTAACTTAATGTGCAAGGGTGGTAGGAGGATTTTATTTGGTTCAACTAGATGTTCATGTAAAATGTTCTTTGATCCTGGGGTAAGATTCTCTCTAGGAGGCCAAGTTTTCCTCTTCCAGTGCTGGTCACGTGCTCGACTATCCCATTCGCAGATGAAACATGGCATCTTAGTGTATCCTGATTGCTGCCCAAGTAACATGCAAAGGACTTTGAGATCACCACACAATATCCATCTGTGATTTTGATACTGAATTTTTTCCAGAAGCAGTTTCATGTTATCATAGGTCTCTTTTAAATGAGCAGAATGGGCCACTGGGATTGATGCATATTTGTTACCGTTGTGCAGTAACACTCCTTTTAGACTGGTTTTAGAGGAATCTATAAACAGCCTCCAGTCACTGGTTTGGTATTCGATGCCTAGCTTGCACACTAATCCTGTGATGTCCTTGCAAAATACCAAGGGACCATCTTCTTCGAAAAAAGGCACGAAGTCTTTCTCACGATTTCTGTACCAAGCGAAGTATGTGCCGGATGCCAATAAATTGTTCTCCTGCAATCTAGACCCCAAAAGTTCTGCAGAGTCCTTAGGCAGATTCAAATCCCTGACTAAGTCATTTAGTTCGGCTTGGGTTAATGGTTTAGGAGGATCTCGGTCAGCTGTTGGCTGTTCATAAACATCATCATTGTCTGGATTTGGAGCTGAATCAGAATCTGAATTGTATTGATCCAGACTCTCGGGTGGGCGGGGAATAGGAACTTCTGGACCATGGGGTACGGCCTTATTGCAGATGGAAGACTTGGGTATTGAAGGCTCTCTTTATTCTTTGCATTATAACCTTTAACATTGCAAGAACAGAAGTAGCAGTCGTCAGTATGGTTTCTAGGCTAGCGCCATACCATAGGGATCCCAAATGACAAACTTTTCTTTTTACCTTTGCTCCAATTCCTTAGTGCCGCAACACACGTAAGACAAACCTTGTGTGGAGCCCAACTTTTGTCTTGATCTCCTAATTTAATTCCAAAATAAGCATGATAAGCTCTCTTAATGAAGGTCGTTACATTTATCCTTTGTTTTACAACAACATACCGACCACAAATATAACAAAATATGTCTGGACTATGGGTACATCCTCTAGAAGCCATTATTAAAATTTTAAAGACGTAATGTTAGAATTATCTATCTGAAAAATATGAAAAAACGAAATTAATTAAAGATAAACAAGGTAAAAAATTACAAAACGCCCCAAAATTGTTTTGCTAATAACTTTAAAACTGTGGGTGATAGAAAACAACTGGTAGCATTTTTGAATTCAGCGCAGCGAACTGCTTCAGAATCACAACTCAAAATAAAGAAATCGATTTTCATGCAGACCGGTGTTATTTACTTTATCTTCAAATATTTTGCAAAATAATTCAGCCTATTGAGAATAAAAAACAAAACAGGTCAGCATTAAATAATAATGATGTCATAAAATTTTAGGTATATAAACATGTAGAATTTCTCCAGTGTTCATTCTGATTCTGATTTGTCTGATCTGAATTAGAGGCTGAGCATTACCTGCAACATTTTAGCAGTATATCTTTGTCTTCTCCTTCGAGCCTTGTTTTCTTCATTGAACTTAGTCTTAAAATAGAGAAAAATAATTTCCCGATACGCTGCAAGTAGAATTGGGGAACGCTTAGAGCATTTAGTAAGCTTCACAGAATCCTCCGATCCCCTACAAGAAGAAATCGGAGAGTAGTATAAGAGAAACTACTTCGATTTCCTACACGGTACCAGCTAATGTAAGGTAACAATCCGTTGCTGCCACCTAACCAGAACTCCCGTCAACCTCGAACCGCCCAAGGCCTCTGCAACCAGGATTCTTCCAGTTTTCTAGACCCTTGAAATACGTAGAACCAACACTCAAGTAATTGTGGCTACATCAGTTGACCGGCGTGTCATGACTTCCAGTTCTTCACGTCCATCATTCGACCGGTGTGTCACAACTCCAAATTTTTCCACGGCCATTTCTGCTTCCAGGAACAAATGGCCAGCAAGACACGACTTCAAGGATTTCGCTGTAGGAATCTTATTAAGTACAGATCTCTTTTTCAAATTAATTACTAAACATTTGAGAAGTCAGTATAATTAACACTGATCGACTAAACCGAACTTTTTTCTCTCATCAAAGATTTATACACACTTTCCTAGACCGGTTTTGTACGCTGATTACAAAACTGTTTTCGGTTTTCCTCTAGCACATCTAGTTATCGAAATATGACTGGTGTTAATTTCACCACAGTTCATCGTAAAAGTACAACTTTATTCATAAAAAGAAATGTACACCAACCTAAAACCGTTGTGAGTACGATTTTCTTTTGTAAACCTTGTCCCGATCGTCGCAGTACAACATTCAACATACTTTCGTTCCAGAAACCTTGGTAGCGATTTTCCATTGACTAGATGTTTTGATGGAAGCGTTCCCCCTGTTCGTCACTCACCGCGCCAAGGTTTTTGGGAAAGAAATCTAGATGCGAATGTACAAAATGTATTTTCAAGAACATGCAACAGTAGGGCATATCATACTCTGGGTTCAGGGTTGAAATTTTGGAAAAACAAAGTGGCTAATATGTATTCCTATGTAAAAATTAATTCTAAGATGGGTTTATTATTTGGAACTTTTCCGAAAAATCTCATTTTCATGGTCAAAATCGCGATTATCTGATTTGAAGGCTGCCTAACGAAGCCTCAGGGCACCCAAACCAAAGCGCGCAGCTGTTCTGCATATGTTTTCATCTAAAAGCTGCTTTTCTGACCTCATCCTTGCTTTCTTGCGTGTTTCAACACCTCTGGGTGCTGAAAAAATGTTTAGATTTCACGTAAAACTTAAGAATTTTAAGTTTTTCTTCAAAGAATAGGCACGGCTCACCAGCTCTACTCTGATCGAATAGCGGGAGACTTGCCACCTCCACGTGGCCTCATAAGATCTTATATTATGATCTTATGAGGACTTTCAGCTCTTATGAGCATTAACGATGGCTTCAGCCTCTTCATCAGCCACTCGAACCTGAAAAACTCTTAAGTATGTCCTGCTTCGATCTGAACACTGGGAGCATTTCTCGATGGTCTATCCTGGCTCTCACCCACCCATCTCTCCTCTCGTGATCGTACACAGTTTGGGAAGCAGTTGAGACTTCCTGTACAGCTCTCTCGCAGGACTGAGTATGAACAGAGAAAGCGTCCACTTTGAGTGGAGTTTTCCTGAGATCCTCGAGCTCAGTCAAGGTCATCTTGCAGGTGAAAATAGGTTCGTAAATATTCTCTGATTCCCAGTTGATGAGATCCTCAGGTGAAGTGGCTTGCAGATTGACTTTGGGATTTTTATGGGGCCTCACTGTCGTATCACCAAAGTCTCTTCCTTCTCTGATCTTCTCTATCTGGCTCACAGCAAAAGTCTCTGATGCTCATCCTCACTGCACAGGAATGAAGCCAGGATGTTCTAAGGATATGCGTGATAAGCTCCTCTTATCACTGCAGCAGAGATGATGTTCCTGACCTCGGTAGTCTGGTTCCTCAGCAGCCTCAGGCTTGAAAAAACGTGTGCAGGACCAAATTTGAGGTGGTGCTTCACTTTGATGTCGTAGTACATTTTGAAGTAGAAGTTAAGGCAGAACTTCACGAGGACCTCGAGCCTCCTCAACACCTCCCCCTTCCGTCCGTGCTCCCTCATCCACAACAGCAAGATGGCCTCTGGATTGATTCAGAGGTCCGCACTTGAGACCAGCCAACTGTGGACTGAGACTTCCAGACTTGATGGCTTTGATCAGAAGATAGCAGTTGTGCTGGTCTGTGGAGAGAGATTTGACTATCTTTACTGGCAGCTCTATGATATCTTCAGTTCCTTCCACTGGTTTGAAGTTGAAGTTGACCTCAAGTTCATTCACTTTCTCAAGAAGTTTTCCAATAGGCCCACTGAAGCCTGACCGGGGAGTTACAGGGCCGTCCAGCTTGATGATTAAGTGCCTCAGGGGGAGCTCGTTCACATGGAGCTGACAGATCATCCAGTGGCACTTGCGACCCAGCATCTTCTCCAATAGGGCTATGGCGCCTCCAGACCACCCCGTGTTGGTGTTGGTAGAGTCTCCTCCAATCATTACAAGGGTCTCTTCAGTTCCGTGATCCAGAAGCCACTCATGCAGGCCCTGAGCTATCTTATGAGCAGGCTTTTCTCCTTCCTCAGGTTCCTCGGGAGTGAAATGGAAGAGGTACTTTCCTTGAGGCTCCCACGTGATAGTGTAATGCTCCTCGATCACTTTGCCAGGATGAAATCTCCCTGTCACTTCGTCATATTTCAACACCTTTGTGTTCCTATCCTGCTTGCCATCAAAGAATATCCCAGAGATCTTCTCCTCCTCTGACATCTGCGTGAGAGCTTCAACTGATGAGGCCATTACTTCCTCCTTGGCCTTCATGACTTTCATGCCATATATGGCCAAGTAAGCCTTGTCTTTGGAAAGATGACTGGCCTTGATGAGGTCGTTCAGGAAGCCAGTGTCAACTGCAGCTGCCGGAACATTTGCCACCCTGTACCTCAAAGCTGTTGAAGCTGTCTCTTGGATCTTCATGTAGTTTCGTGTAGCAGAAGTTGGAGTTTCGGCAGGTACTTCAGCGGGAACGTCCATAGGAGCTTCAGTAGCCTCAGCATTGCCAGAGGCTTCTTTTGTAGCTTCTTCCAAGTTTGGCTCTTCGTCCTCCTCAAATTCTTTCATGAGAAGTTCCTCATTAGTAGCCTCCTCTTTCTTCTTCCTCTTCACAGCAGAAGCTTCTTCAGCCTCCTTCCTCTTCGCTGCTTTGATCTGTCTCCTGCTGTCTTCGAAGTCTACAGAAGACATCTGGATTCCTGAAGCTTCGGAAGTCTTCACTCTCTGGTAGTACAGCCACTGAAGGTCCAGTTTAGGAATCTTCACCTCCAAAGGACAGTTACAGTTCACATGGGCCTTGAGAGAGCATCCTGAGCATCCACTCCCCTCTGAGCCGCACAAGAAGATCTGATGCTTGCAAACGCAGACTTCACAGAGTTTATCCAGATCAGCCATCCTCTTCTCCTGGGTAGCAGACTTAACTCTCCCGTTCACAACGTCTGTCATCTCCTTCCATTTCAACAAGATCTTATATGAGAGCGATTTTTCCGTGATTTTCACAGGCGGGGAGAACTTTACATTCGACTTCCTCCACTGAGTCATCACGAGTGAAGCCAGCTCGTCAGTCATCTCTCGGATAGGGTATTTAGACCTTTGGCTGTCATGAATGAGGAACTTTTCCTCCTGCAGACGAATCCCTCTCTGAAGAACGGCTCTCCAAGTCGGCACCTCGCTGGAAATGAACTCCTTTCCTGGGCCCACAACATCCGAGAGCTTTGAACCTGACATTTTCCTGGTTTTGGGGGAAGATTCGGCCATTACGTCTAATCTGTAACAAATTTATATCAGTATGTTTAGTGTTCTTTCGCCATAAATCTAGAAAATGAATATAATTTTTGGTTATAATCAGGGTTGCCAACCGGCATTTTTAATTACCAAATTAACCTAAATTTGGTAATGAATATTTATTTTGGTAATAGAAAACTGAATTTGGCATTGCAAATTTAATTTAAAATTCGTAATAATGGTGTAACATAAGCTTAACCCTTTGTCATTCAGTACCATTTAATTTTAGTGTAGGTTCATTTTTTTACTTGAAATATGCATAGGAGGTATATCTAAGCATTTTTAGCAATCTTTTTTTTGTAAGAACATTTCTAAATGAAATAATTTCTGTGTCCATTAGTCAACAAAGGTCTAATAAGGTAATTAGTAGGTAGTAGTTAGTACTGTCTCTCTCTCTCTCTCTCTCTCTCTCTCTCTATATATATATATATATATATATTATATATATTATATATATATATATATATATATTATATATATATATAAATAATTTATATATATATATATAATTATTTATATATGTGTGTGTATATATATATATATATATATATATATATATATATATATATATAAATAAAAACCATCGTAATGAAAAATTCATTTCATGTATCCAATTGGACACACGTGTTATCATAGACAGAAATTTACCCTATGAAAACTTTGTGTCCATTTCGAAACGAACTTTGAATAACGTCTTTTCTTCACAGTTATTAAAAATACTACTTAAACAAAGTAAACAGGGAGCTTCCTTAAAACTTCTAGAATGAAATTGTAGTCAAAACAAATATAATAATGGTGATTAAACTTTGGAAAATTACAAAAAACACTTACCAAAAAAAATGGCGTCCATTCACTTCTACTTCACAATTATAACTGGCGTAATTGCTCAGAGCCACCTATTGAGAGGATGTTGAACTTCGCCTTCTGCGTCCAAATGGTTACAAAGATTCAAATGGAGTAGATTTTTTTTATGTATGTATGTATTAAACCTGTGTAAGAGTTAAGCAAAGTTAATGTGTCTAAATGGCAACAAATTACGACAAAGGGTTAAAAATATGAGGTTGTGTTCAATTGAATATTTGGTATTTCAACATAGAACAGAAAACCGCAATTTTGAACATGATAACACGATTTTTGGGAAAAGTTGCAGAAAAGAAACCCCTTTTAGAATTAAATTCTACATAAAAATACATATTAGCCAGAGTGAAATTCTGACTCGGAAAAGTATGATATGCCCTAAATTGCAACAGCCCATTTCTTGATATGCATCGAGCAGTTTCTGAACTCCATCTTTGTATGTGGGAGACTTGTGGTTACCCAAGATGTTTCCAGAAGTTTAGTTCTAAGGCATTGAGGCTTTCTTCAAAGTCTTCATCCTGCAGAACCTCCCCGATTTGGGGCCCCACAGAGATTCCTTCCCTCAATTTCGCGGCAGTGATGTTTACAAATTTCACAACAAGGTATCGAAACCCTTTCGAATTCGCCTTACCCATCGCTTTCACAAATTTTTTCATTAAGCCGAGCTTAATGTGGACACTGGACAGGTGGCAGGAAAATCTTTGGATCAACTAAAGGAACACACTGGACACTGCCCGTTCCTGGCTCGTATGTGCTTCTTTGATGTCAGTCATGTCTGATATAATGATCCGCGGTAGCACGGCTGTCCCATAGGCATAGGAAACATCAGTATTTCGTGAACCCTCCTTGCATGCCCATTAACATACCAATGACTTTGAGATCACCACAAATATTTCATTGATGAGTACTGTATTGGATTGCTTCGAGTAGTATATTCATGTTATCGTACGTCTCCTTTAGATGAACGGAGTGGGTGATCAGGATGGATGGCTTTAAGTTCTCGTTATGCAGGAGAACCGCTTTCAAGCTTCGCTGCGAGAAATGAATGAAGAGGCACCACTCAGATGGTGTGTGTACTTGTGACAAGTTCTCGAAAAGTCCGCTGATATCATGGCAATAGCAGAACGGACGGTCTACCGTAAAGAGTGTCGCCAAATCATGGCTTCGTTTTCGATAGTGACACACTCGGACGGTCTTCTCAAGTAAATGTTTCTGCTTCAGTCTCGAAGAGACAAATTCTGATTTCTCTTTTGAGAGGGCTAGGTCTCTAATGAGGTCATTCAACTCGTTTTGGGTAAGTCTCTCCGGCTGCGATTGCTCTTCGTCAGGTGTGTAGTCAAGATCGGCCGAAGGTCCCGCATCTCCGCCAATCGCACCTTCGTCGGATTCCCTTTCATCTTCTAAAGAATCGAACCCATGCTGTGGAGGTACCGGAATCGGCATCGTGTCATCGTGAGGGATCGGTCTGATCGCGGAGTATACGTTCGGATAAACGCTGTCTTGCTTGTTCTTCACGGAGAATCCAGTTATGTTAACATTGCAAAAGTAACAATCGCCATGATGGTCTCTCGGCTCCCTCCATAACATAGGGTATAGCGAACGGCATCGACTTTTTCCTTTGGTTCAACCAGTCACGTAATCCATTCGAACAAGCGGTACAGATAATATGTGGCGCCCACGCCTTATCTTGGTCGCCTAGTGGACAGCCGAAGTATAACCGGTAAGTCGTGTGATTTTTCGACTTCTTTTTTGTAAAATTATAGAAGTACTTTGAGTTAACCTTTATCGCTTATCGCGTCGTCGTCTTCTTTTTCTGTATGCTTCTCAATTAGTTCCTGTATGACGCAATCGATACTCTGCAGTTTATCATTTAATATTTTTCTGATGTTGTTATCTTTGCAATTACTTAATTTTGCAGTCACTCTTTTTCTCTTTCGGAACAATGACCTCTTTTATCTCTCGAACCTGCTTCTGTTTCCTCTTTGTTGTATTTTTGGGACATGTCTTTCCACAATTTCCAGCGTCTTCTCCTCTAAGATCATTAGCATCTATTCCGTTATCTTGGCCTTGAAGATGGTTTTCCAATCTATTACTTCCATGCTGGATGCAACACCTTCCCAGTTTATAGCTTTGGAGTGAAAATTAAAAATTTCGAATTTGCTTCTTTCTGTTGTTCGTGTTCTTTCCTTTCCTGTTGCTTTCATAGTGGTTATTTCAATAATGTTGTGATGCGCTATTACAATTGGGGATATTTCTATGTCATCAATTAGGTTGCTGTTATTTTGTGAATACCAAATCAAGGCAGTTGTTTTTTCTTGTGTTCACATAAATTCATCAGCTAGAGCTAGTAGCATTTTTACCTGCTCCTGGTCTTCGCGTGTGCCCCTCTTGTCTTGGTGTATACACCGCAGAGAAAAATATTTGGGGTTGGAGAATTTAGAACTTTTACCAAGTTTCTGACCTCTGTAATGGAATCTGAGAATATGTGTGTGAATATACAATGTGTCCGTAAAGTCATGGTGGGATTTTAAATAGCTATATTATTGCAACGAAACAAGATGAGATGAAACAATGCCAAATTTAAGAACAACTCTCAAAGTTGTATCTTGTAGTTAGTCTAGGCTAAGCTTAACCTTTATCTCGTAGTTAGTCTAGGCTGTCCACATGCCTATGTTGAACATGAGCGTAATAGCCCGAAAGTTAATGTGTGGTGTGCTCTAGCACGAGATCGAGTGATTGGCCCATTTTTCTTCGCGGAACCCACTGTGACGTCACACAACTACCTCGCTATGTTGGAACATTTTGCAGTACCCTAATTTATTGACAATAATGTCATCTTTCAGCAAGATGGTGCTCCTCCGCACTATGCGAACGTTGTTCGAGAATTCCTTAATGAAAAATTTCCACAGAGATGGATAGGAAGAGGAGGATGGAAGCCATGGCCTCCACGCTCTCCGGACCTGACACCTTTGGACTTTTATTTGTGGGGTTACGTCAAGCAAAGCGTGTACAGTGTACCCATTAGGGATATTCATCACTTGCACGAGCGAATCACGGAAGCTATCGCATCCGTCACTCCTGATGTTCTTGGGCGTGTGTGGCTGGAATTGAATCACCGCCTAGATGTCTGCAGTGCTACCAGAGGAGCCCATATCGAACTACGTTAAATAAAGTTATTCTTTTAGAGTTGTTCTTCAATTTGCCTTTTTTTTATCTCATTATCATGTTTCGTTGCAATAATATAGCTATTTAAAATCCCACCATGACTTTACGGACACACTATATATATATATATATATATATATATATATATATATATACTAAGTGAGGTACCCGGCGTTGCCCGAGTTAATTGAATGCCAGGTTAGGTCAACTGAATGCCCCCAAAACCCCCTCACCCCCCTTTATGCAACTTGGGGGATAACCCCCTCCCCATTACCCCACCCATTCCCCATTACCCCCACCCCTCTCCCCCACTCCCACCCTCCCACCATTACTGCCCGGGATAAATTTCACAAACAAAGAGACAGGCTAAACTACAGATTTCTGAATCTGATCAGATATCCCCCAAAACCCCCTGACCAAATAATTGGACTCCCAATTACTGTCGTTTCAAGTATTTGGTCAATAAAACTATAGAAAAGAACACAGTTATGAAAATTTTGAGCTTCACATTACCGCCCGTAATACAAACAGACAAACAGAGAAACAGACAGGCTGACCGACTCTGTGTTGACATTCTTCATCTCATAAGAGGTTCCCGTGCCAAATTTGGTAGCTCTAGGTCAAATGGTTTGCGCTTGCATAACGGACTGACAGACAGACAGACAAACAGACAGAAAGGCGAAAATATATAATATATATATGTATATGTGTGTGTGTATATATATGTATATATATGTGTGTGTGTGTATATATATATGTGTGTGTATGTATATATACAGGGTGAGTCAAAAGTAGCGCCCGATTTCTGTCAGTTGATTGTTTGTTTGCCATTTGTATTCAGTGTACAGAAGGTAGAAATAAATGAATGACATGTTTATCTAACCATCTAACTAACCATCTAACTTATCTAACTAAGAAAATTAATAATCTGCAAGACAATTATTAACAACATGACTTCCCAGAAAGAATCTATCTGACAGCCGAAAAAACAGAAATCGGGCGCTACTTTTGACTCACCCTGTATATATTAATATATATATATGATGAATAAAAACCACGAAGGAAAGGAAACACAAAATGGTGCTCAAGCGCTTTCGTCTAATGACATCCTCAGGAACAGTGTTCCTGAGGATGTCATTAGACGAAAGCGCTTGAGCACCATTTTGTGTTTCCTTTCCTTCGTGGTTTTATTCATCATAAATATTTTTCACGTGTTACCTTCGTGAAATAATTTTCATATATATATATATATATATATATATATATATATATATTACTTTGTGTTACTTTGTGTGAGTTCGAACGAGAGTTCAGGATCGACCTTAGGTCGACCCCTCCGCATCATCCGGCCTCATTTGCTGGATTTGGTGAGTGAGAGAATTGCTGTCTGATCTCCTCCTGCCCTCGTACCCAGCCACGCATGGTTGATCAGGGACTTTGCAGAGGAATCTGTCCAGCTGGTTCTTGAAGTTATTCAGGTCGGTGTGCTGAGGATTCCTTACTTCTTTTGGAAGGGCATTCAAAAGCTTTGGGCCTCGTATTGCGAGGGTATTTTCCAGTCTCCTTTTCATGGTTCCCTGTCCCACAGCGGCTGGGATTGTACAAAATCGCCCTCTTCTCTCAGTTTGTTTCTATTTCATTTCTAAGGTTAGGGACAAAGCCCTCAAGTATTTTCCATATGTATATTATTGTGTACCGCTCGTGCCTTCTTTCGAGAGAGTAGTTTCAGTGATTGTAGTCGAGAAAAGTCGTCTTCATCTTTCGTTTTTTCTATCTTAGACGTAAAAGTCTTTTGTATAGCTTTAATGTTCCCAATGTCTCGCTTTCTGTATGGGCTTGTGAATACTGCGCAATACTCAATTACTGGTAGGACTAAACTCTTCCAAAATCTTCTGCGGAAGGTCGTCCAGGTGATTTCCATTACTTTTTTAGCTGTTATTTATAGATATACAGGGTGTCCCATAAGTCCGGCATCATAGGAAAAATAAAAAAAAAGGCAAAACAAAAGCTTTTATTTACAGAACGTGCTCAATATGTCCCCCATTGTTTTCAATACACAAATTCAGACGTGATACCCAGTCAGCAAGCACACGGTGAATGATGTCAGGAGTAATGGTGTTACATGCCTCAATAATGCACTGCCGCAAATGTTCAACACTCCTAATTTTCTCTGCGTATACCAGCGCTTTCAAGTGGCCCTAGAGATAAAAATCTAGTGGCGTGAGATCCAGGCTTCTAGCTGGCCATTCCACAGGCCCTCGACGTCCTCTCCAATGACCAGGGAATTGTTGGTACAGGTATTCCCTTACTTGGGTGCTGTAATGTGCAGGAGCGCCGTCTTGCTGGAACCATGTTGGGAAATTTCCTTCTTCGTTCAAGACACTGAGAAATGCTTCTTCCTTGAGCATACGTAGGTAGGTGCCTCCAGTGACATGTTCATCGAAAAGAGGGGCCTATGATGCGATCCTTCCAATGCTACACCCATACCATCACCCGAGATGCACCTTGTTCCTTTGAAGAGGTATACCAGTGAGGGTTGTTTGAGACCAGTAGCGGGTGTTCTGTCGATTTACCTCACCATTTCCATAAAAACAGCCTCGTCACTGAACAGAATGGTGGACGGGAAATTGGCATCCCGAGCATATGAATTATGGTTTGTAGAAATAGAAAAATATGAATTTCTCCTATGATGCCGGACTTATGGGACACCCTGTGTATATATATATATGTATATGTATATATATATATATATATATATATGTCGTCCTTTGTGAACAGACGTGTTTTATCGAGTGTCCAATGTTAACAATTGAATAAGTGGTTTCGGTCAAAATGGTTTTTAAAAAATAGGGTTTGGTGCCTTTTTAACAAATTACCACGCGTTATTAATTTTTCATAACCAACTATATTTTATTTATTGACTTTATTTATTATTATATTTACTTGGTTAAAGGAAGCTATATGTATAGCTATATGTATATGCTATAGATAATATATAATATATTATATATATATATATATAATATGTATATATATACACAAAAGCTATATGTATAGCTTTTGGTTTTTTTTATCAAGAAGTGCGAAATTACAATCTTCTAGAAAACGTGGTCTAATAAAGTTGATTTTGCTTTGTTAAGGATCATCAAGTAGGGTGTGGTCACCCTCCGTGGAAAACAATCAGCCGAGTAGCGGGCAGATAAGTTATTTATTTATTTTTTATCATTATTATTATTTTTTTTGTTATTGTTCATAAATTGCCTTGTATCTTTATCCCTCTTTATTAATACTTTTCCTTTTGCAGAAACTTCGTCGGTAGCTTAATTACGTATATATTCGTTCACTACAATTTTGTGTTACAGGAACCTGTCTGCTGCGTTTCAAGAACTTTTTGGCGGGCTTGCGTTTTTAACGTCACAACTAAGCACGCGGTAGACCTACGTTTTATTTATTAATTGCTCCTTACTTATTCCCGGAGACTTACGTCGTTATTAGATTACTATTATTAACTCACTATTAATTTCCAAACGCCAGTAACTTAATTAGTTAATAAAATGGCACCCCCGTCAAGTACTTGCAGTCGGTGCGGAAGAAAGTTTGCTGCTTATGCTTTTAATTTAGCTAATAATAATGATGGATTTGCTGAAGAACGGGCTACAGCATGAGAGGGAGGCCAGAGTGAGGCATGAAGAAAGAGTGATGCTCCTGACGGCGAAATTAGAATTCCTTGGCCCTTCTGAGAGGAGTTATCTTTCAGTCGCGGCCTCTCCCGCCTCAATTTCTACTAATGGTATAAATAATTCTAACAGCCCTGTCACTTCCCCTAGTTCCCGACCCTTCGTTCAAGTGCGTAATGGAGCCCCATTGTGACAACCAAAGACTTGTCTACCAGTATTAACAAACAATAAGTTTTCTCTTTTAGGTTTCGAAAACGTAGATGAACCTGAAATAGGACTCGTTGGTGATTCCATTGTTCAAGGGCAGCTCGAGGAATTCTGTGGGAGAAATCCCCGTCGTAGGCGCCGTTACTGCTACCCTGGTGCAAGGGTAGAGGATATAACTAATAGCGTTCACCATTTTACAGAGGGAACCTCTGAGGACAAAACGTATGTTATTCATGTCGGTACTAATAACGTTTTAAATTCTAGATCGGAAGAGCTGCTGGCTAGTTATCGGGACTTACTACAACGACTAAAGGAAAAGACTAATAAGATTGTTTTAACAGGTATACTTCCTCGAATTATCCAACGTAACGAGTTCTACAGCAAGGCGACCTATATTAAAAATAACCTAAAGTCTCTTTGCCAACAGGAGGTAGTGCATTTTGCGAATTTTTGGAACAGTTTCTACGACAGGAGGGACTTGTTCCTCGGAGATGGAGTTCATCTTAATGACGTTGGAGCTGCGCGTTTAGGAAGACTATTTCATAATACTGTCTCTCCTTTTCAGGCTGTCGTAACTCGAACGGTCTCGGCGTAATTTCCTTAAATTTCCCTTACGCGCTCGAAGGAAACGCGGTTTTAACAAATAATTTGAAGGTTCTATCCTTAAATGCTCGTAGCCTACGAAACAAAATAAACGAATTTCTTTTCTTTAATTGTTTGCAAAGACTATGATTTAATTGCGATAAATGAATCGTGGCTTAGCACTGAAACACGTGACTTTATAGGGGGAGTATCAAATTAGAGGTTATAGACTTTTTGTTAAAAACAGAATGTAGGCGAGGAGGAGGTGTTATGTTGTATATCAAAGATAATATTGCGAACGCTACAGAATTAAAACAGAATTCCAGAACCTATAGATTCACTATAGCAGAACTTAAATTGAACGATTTCAAACTTGTTGCCGTTATATGTATGGCCCTTAATCAAACAGTTGATACGGACGAAGCGTTATATCGTGAACTAATAATTATAATCTTTTAGAATTTTTTCAAAGCGTGGCTGAAGTTTACGGTAGTCATCGGGAGGTAGATGTAGTGTATTTAGATTTTCAAAAAGCGTTTGACCCCGTACCGCACGAAAGACTCGTTGAAAAAACTAAGGCTCATGGGATCAGGGGTGTAGTAATAAATTGGATAGAAGAGTGGTTGCGAGGTAGGAAACAGAGGGTGGTCGTTCATGGAGCGGAGTGGTCTTCGGCTAATGTAGCGAGCGGCGTTCCTCAGGGTTCTGTATTGGCCCCTTGCTTTTTTTATATATATTAACGATTTAGATGTCGGCCTAGTCAATGCAGTTTCAAAGTTTGTGGATGACACGAAGCTGGGTGGTAGGGCGATTAATGACGAAGATAGAGGTAAAATCCAGGAAGATCTGAATAAAATCGTTGATTGGTCAGTCACATGGCAAATGAGATTTAACGTCGATAATGCAAAATTTTACATATAGGTTCGCGTAAAGGTAATTTTGAGTATAGTATGTCAGGGAATGAGGTGGCAAGCGTAGAAGAGGAAAAAGATTTAGGAGTTGTAGTCACTGTTGATTTAAAAGTGGCGAAACAAAGTACAGCAGCGGTTAATAAGTCGAACAAGATGCTAGGTTTTATAGCAAGGAATTTTGAGTACAAATCCGCGATATTATTGTTTCTCTTTATAAATCATTAATTAGCCCCTATTTGGAGTACGCGAGCCAATTTTGGAATCCGTATATGCGCAAAGATATAGACAAAATCGAAAGAGTTCAAAGACGAGCAACTAAGATGATTCCGTCGCTTAGGTCAAAGTCGTACGAGGATAGGCTTAAGGAGTTAAATTTGACTACACTCGAGGCAAAGGGGTGATCTCTAATCCAGGTTTTTAAAATTATGAATGGGTTCGATAACGTAAATAGGGATAGCTTTTTCGAAATAGCACAATACAGTAGAACTAGAAATAATGGATGTAAGCTGACAAGTACAGGGTGTTCGAAAAGTCCCGTCAACCAATACAAAATATACATATTGTAATACCAATTTTATTTTTGTGTTTAATTGTATTGTGTGATTAATTGTCACTAGCAACAATTACTTTAATTACAGTAAATACAGTTACTAATTACAGTTACTAATCAAGAATATCTGTGTGTGCACCATTATTTTCGTAACAAAGGATGGGATGCCCGATTATGCGCCTCCATGTGCGGGCAGTATGAGAACTGCAAGTTCTTGTGATCGTTTCCGAAGTGATTTTTTCGGTGAACGAGCCAGCGATGCAATCACACCTTCACATTGTTCTGCTCACGTTGTTGGTCTTCCCTACCGTGGTCTGTCCTTGATGGACCCAGTTTCAAACAGCTTTTTCTCCCAGCGTAATACCGTCTTGTTTGGTGGAGCAGCCTTATTGAATCTTGGGTTGAAATCATTCTGGATATCATGCATCGTTTTCCCAGTATGTGACCTTTCATGAGTCCATGTGCTCATCACTATCCTTTCCTTCAGAGTGTAATTGGACTGGTCTGCCATTGTTCACACAACTCTAATACCTGGAAAAGAAAGAATGTCAATGAATCACATATAAATTCAACTCATTACATAAAAATAAAATTCGTATTACAATTTGTACATTTTGTAGGGGACGGGGCTTTTCGAACACCCTGTAGAAAGTTCGGGACAGCAGTTGCCAAAAACTTTTTTATGCATAGAATAATAAAAAGCTGGAATGTTTTTCCGGTAGAAGTAATTAGTAGCACGTCTATAAACATGTTTAAAAATCGATTAGACGTATATGTTGATAGATTGGGTTTAGTTTAAGGCAGTAAAATTAAGATTTTTGTGGTTCGGAACCCACATAAAATTGTAGTTCCACTCCGCCACCACGGACGACATGCGCAATTCATAATTACAAACACAGTTAGGTAAACGTTACCGTTCTGCAATTGCTCAAGGACATTATATTAAGAACCAATTCAATTTCCTTAAGAAATGTTACAGTGAAAAAGGTCATCCCAAAATCTCTCCTTGGAAAATGATAGCGTATGTTGGACGATATACCGTTTGGTGACACCGAAAGAATTATTTCAAAGAAACATAATGTACAGTAGCTCACATCGAAGTGAAGAACGCTTTGAGAGAGTCCGAAGTAAGGAAAGAGATATATTTTTCCACCGTTCCTCTTGCTTGGAGAAGTACACTTTTGGACGATATTTACAACAACTTACGTAGAAGAAACAGAACTCAGAACAGAAAATTCAATAATAGACTGGAAGATTTCGTTCATAAAAGCTATTGAACTAAAAAAAGTTAGTTTAAATATTGTTAACTTGTCATCCGATGAGCTAGACTTCAATACGAAATGTGCGTTCGGGTATGGCTTAGGATTCTTTGTCCCAAAAAAGCCCAGCAGCTTACTGATTGCCAAATCTTTTATCAATTTTGAAAAACATAGTAATATATGCGAAAGTGAGGTGACTTCAGCAAAAGGTTGTGTGTGTGTGTGTGTGTATGTGTAGTTCTTTTAATACGAGGTATGAATCGAATTATCCTGAGTTTTGAAAAACCCCTAAAAACACTTAAAAATAATGATTCAATACATATTACTAAAGCGGACAAATCTAATTCGATCGTCATCAACAAAACAGTTGCATTGAAAAGATGAATACTTTATTGAGTGACCGCAATAGGTACAAACCTCTTAACGGAGACCCATTGGAGGATATTAATAAAATGTTTAACAGAAAATTATGAGAAATATTAAAAAATAACTATAATGGATTTCTAAACAGTTTCTTAGTATCAATTCGTCACTACCATAGCTGTACGGTTTAGTAAAAACACACACAGTTAACAATCCCATGAGGCCTATTGATAGCTCAGTAGGCTCCGTAACTTATAAGCTATCTAAATGGTTAGTTAGTTTATTAACGCTGTTAGTTGGCTCTATTTCCAAATCACATATTGTAAATAGCATGGATCTTTTTGACAAACTGAAGTTTCCTAATGACCCTAATTTCAAACTGGTAAGTTTTGATGTATACTCGTTATTCACAAAAGTCCCTGTTGATGACCTACTTGATTTTTTAAAAGATAAAATCTCTGAATATTCTTTCCCTTTTCAACACAACACTCTTATTGAGTTAATTAAGCTTTGCGTCAAAGATTGTAAATTTCAGTTAGAAAATAAGTTTTTGCTCTGTCGTTTGGATTGGCGATGGGAAATCCCCTCTCACTTGTATTAGCTAATTTATATATGGAATATTTTGAAAGCAGAATTTTGCCTACTATTGTTAATTTTAACCTTGTTTGGTACCGGTATATAGATGATGTTTTATGCCTTTGGCCTAACAACTTGAATTTTGATTTATTGCTTAGTAGGCTCAACAATTTAGTCCCATCTATTAAGTTCACTGTTGAAAAAGAAAATGATGGATGCTTATCTTTTCTGGATCTAAAAATTCGGAGATGCTTTAATCAGTACAAATCTGAAGTTTATCGTAAGCCTACTAATACTAACTCTGATGTGCATTTTTATTCTGACCATCATCCCTCGATTAAATCTTCTATTTTCTCTGCTGTTTCTTAGAGCATTGAGAGTTGTCAGTCCTGAATTTTTAAATTCCGAGTTATGAAATATCATGAATATTGGTACTAAATTATGTTATCCTATTCCACTTTTCGATAACTGCCTTAGGAAAGCCAAGAATAGGTATTATAATAGTGTAACTGTAAAGGAATTTCAGCGTAAAAATATCCTTTGCCTACCTTACCATGTTAATTTTCAATATCTTCAGACTTTACTTAAAGCAACTGCTATCAATGTAGTCTTTCAGTATAATAATACTGTTAAATCACGCCTAATAAAGGATAGCCCAGATAATCTGGTTGGCTGCGAGTATTCGATCAGATGTACACAATGTAACTTAGTATTTATAGGTTTAACTGGAAAAACGTTTGATATTAGGATAAAACAGCATAAATATGCGTGTAAAACAGCAATTAATTCTAATGCATTGTTCAACCATATGTACAGATGTAGTCATAGTATCAAGTGGGATAGTTCTAAAGCGCTCGTTGAAAATACAGATATAACTGAGAGGAATATTCTACAATGTGCATTTATTCATTTTAAAAATAATTTCAATAACAGAGCGGGAATGTATAAAATTGACAATATCCTGTTAAAATACTTTTTGCCTCTAATTAACTCTTGTTAATCATGTGCTAATCTTTTTGTTTTCCTCTCCCGTTGTACATATGTATATATTTTTGTCATCTCGCTTTCTCCCTTCATTCGATGACGAGGTGTAAATGAATAAAAGAAAGGCCTTGGAATTATTTTTCTTTTTCCTTGTGGGTTTGCATCATTCATTCATTTCACGAGTTTAATTGTAAAATTCATGTATATATATATATATATATATATATATATATATATATATATTAGGGTGTTTCATAAATTAAAAGTTTGGAAACATTTTAATCCACATGGATCCCCTTGTTCCATTTGCTGAGGAGACTGATAAACCGAAGTATTAATTCAATAGTTTAAAGTTTACGGGTCCCCAGTTTGATGCTCTGGCAGATCATAAACGGAAAAAATTAAACAAAAATCTGTCAATGAATTTTTATTCAACAAACGAGTACCATTTCACTACACATTTTCACAAAGATACAAAAAACTTAACCACTTCTTGCGAATCATTTGTCCATGAAATCCTTCTTGGTTTTATTCGGGTATTTCGCCCTATGCTGCATCACAGTTTTGAGCAAATACTGCTTCTGCTCTTCGTTCTTCGTCAGAGAACAGTTGAACTCTTTGGTGAGCGCGATGGCTCCTTCCTGGCCTTCTCCTGTTGTTCCTTAATCTTGTCCAGCCTCTTCCTTTTCCTAATCTCCTTATAGTGAAGCTTCATGTCAACAGGGCCCATGCTGCAGGAATTTGGATCTTCACGCTGCATGTCGAGAAAGTGGATGTCCTCCTGATTCTTCATCATTTCCTTAGCCTGTGAATGAGCAATGTCCATGATCTCCTTCGCTATTGCCTCCTTGAACATCGCCTCCTTCACTCGGAAGGACTCTGCTTTATGTGACTTGTGCTTCACAAGCCGGTCGTATTCCTTGAGAAGGGATTCCATCTTCCTCAAGGCCGAATCTCGACGCATCATGGGGATTCTCGCTCTCTCCCAAAATATGAGACAGGCATCCAGGCACAGGTTCAGGCATTTAGTACGTCCAAATTTTTGCTCCTTTTGGTGGTAAAAGTACTTTTTGAGTACTTGCAACTGAGTTGGAAGGCCACTTGATGTGATGTTCGCATCCGTCTGGCCAATAAGAAACACTTCTGTTTTCGCTCTGGTAGACACCTGGAAAAGAAAACAAACTAAATAATTCCACAGAAATAATTTCACATCGTAATTAATTTCATTAATTAAATAAAGAAAAGCAGTAACTGGGACTCGAACCAGTGTCATAGCCGTTTGGCGGCATCGCTCAAGTCGGCGTACACAGCACGCTATCCACTACACCATCTAGGGAGTGGATAGCGTGCTGTGTACGCCGACTTGAGCGATGCCGCCAAACGGCTATGACACTGGTTCGAGTCCCAGTTACTGCTTTTCTTTATTTATAAAACTGATACGTGTACACTACGTTCTCTTTGACAATTCATTAATTAAATAAATTTCAATACCGCAGTAAAATTACATTAATTAGTATCATAAATAATTACCAGCTTAGTTGTCCAATATGCAACAGACTAATTAATTTCATGTAATATTAATAATAAATATCACTACCACAGTAAAATGACAGAAATTAAATAATAATAAATTTCAATACCACAGTAAAATGAGATAATTAGTAGCATATATAATTACCTCCATAGTTGTCCAATAGGCTATACAACACGAACCGCTCAAGTGACGAAGAAAACCGTCTTCACTGCAGGCAGGCGAGAAATGAACTGACAAAAAGTCGTCAAAGTTGGGGACCTCTAAATGCAGCGCGATCTGGTTCAAACTTGCACAAACGTGTTTTCTTGTTCTTTAGAACAGTGTTTCCCAACCGGGGGCCATATGGCCCCCTGGGGGCCATGGCACATTTGAAGGGGGCCACAGGAAAATGTTAAGATTTAGAAGGTCCACAGACTCCATGAAGGGGGCCACAGGACTCAACCTATTGAAGCCTAAATTATAGTTAGGCCAATAGATAATTTTAATTTATGTAGTTGAATTACATTTTAAAAATTTATTAATACATATATTTTCCTTTTTTTTAGATATTTTATAGTAGAATTTGAATTTATCTGTAAACAAATATTTTGCATCTTACAAGCTTATTGTGCGGCGCACTCCATTGTGCGTTTGATCGTTATGCGCCTGGCAGCGTTGTTGACTTGATAAAAATACTTCAGGTGAAATCCTTACAGTCTGTTTACCACGTGGATCGTCGCTGTAGTGTGTAAGTAGCTCTTATTTGTTTACCCTAATATTGCGAAGTTGTAGTAATTTTACTAGTTTTTTTAATTTATAATAGATTGCTATAAGTACAGTATTTCTTTTGATTATATTTTTTTATAATTAATACATAATATAAGTAAATAACTGCAAATTTTTGTTTGTCAGTAAAGTGTGCCATTACTACACCAAAGCATTTTTTTTCACTTCGGTTTCAATTAGGGTTTATTTACAAAGAATATGGCATTTACTCTTAGATTCTGATGATTGTATTTATTCGTTTTGTATCTGCATTAATTTTAGTAATATATATATATCCCCTCAAGGGGGTACATTTCTGGTGTTTTGTATTTCGGTACAGGGTACCAGGATGTACTAGGAGTTGGTGTTGTGCACCCTCCCGGTGCTCTGCACAGGGAGTGGAGGGTTGTTTCTGGGTCTTTTCTCAGAAATACTCTTCCTCTTTCGCCGCTGAGATAAGCGCCTTTCTGTTGCGGCGCGCTTCGGCTCTAAAAAGCAATATATATATATATATATATTATTAATATAGTAAATTTCTTCTGCACAGATTACCCATGGCTACTGCGACGAAGAAAAAATGTCGACAATACTCCAGTGAGTATTTAGCTTATGGTTTTATACATTCACCAGACAATATAACAAAATTGTGTCTGATATGTATGGCTACACTTTCTAATGATAGTATGCGACCAAGTAAGCTTAAAATACATTTGGAGAATAAGCACAAGGACAAGAAAGACAAAACATTAGATTACTTTAAAAAGCTGCGCGATGATTTCCAAGCAAGGAGCACTATTAAAGATATATTTAGCAAAACAGCGGCTAAATTAGACAAAGGTTTAATTGCATCTTATGAGATTTCCAAGCTAATAGCGAAATCGGGAAAACCTCATACTATTGGTGAAGAATTGATTTTGCCTTCAGTATCTGTGGTGATTTCAACTGTCATGCAACAAAATCCCCAAAAAATCACTGAGGTCATTCCGTTGAGCAACAATACAGTATCAAGACGTATTGATGAAATGGCAAAGGATGTAGAGGAAAAACTAGTTAAACATTTACAAGTAAAGATCTTTGCATTACAAATTGATGAATCATTATTACGTGATAATGAAGCCCTTCTCATGGCGTATGTTAGGTTTTTGGATAATGATCAACTCAGAGAAGAAATGCTTTTTGCCCGGAGCCTTGTGACAGATACTAAAGGTGAAACAATTTTCAAAGAAGTAGTGACCTATTTCAAAGAAAATGATATTCCACTTGGAAATATCGTGGCTTGTGCAACTGATGGCGCCGCTGCTATGGTAGGTAGATATAGGGGATTTATTGCACATTTAAAAGAGGCTGTACCTAAAGTTTTTTGCATACACTGTGTTGTCCACCGTCAACATCTGATTGCAAAAAAATTTAGGAGGACGTCTGAAAGATGCACTTGATAGTGTAATTAAGGCAGTCAACCTTATCAAGTCAAATCCACTTCAAGGGCGTCTTTTCCGACAACTCTGTGCTAGCAATGAAGAAGGGTTCGAGCGCCTACTTTTGCATACAGAGGTGCGATGGCTTTCTAAGGGTAATTGTCTGCGTCGCTTCGTTGCACTTTGGGATAGTGTTGCATTATTTCTGGATGGTAAGCAGCTTGGAGTACAAATCATTGCTGCCAAATGTGACATATTCTACCTTTCAGATATATTTGAAAAGCTAAATGTCTTGAACAAACAGCTACAAGGTAAAAATACAAATATTTTAACTTGCAAAGAGGCTATTTGTGCATTTCTGGGAAAAATTAAGCTGTTCAGGACAAATATCGGGCGAAAGGAGTTGATACAGTTTCCAACCCTCCGCACTATTGAGAGTGAGCTGAAAGATGATATTTTAGTATACATTGATCATTTGGAGAAATTGCACAGTGATATGGAAGTTAGGTTCACAGATCTTCTAGAAATGGACATTCCAGGTTGGGTGGTAGACCCATTTGGGATTAATGCAGCTGATGTTGATATCAGATTACAAGAAAGCCTCATTGAGTTACAGAGTAATCAAATCTCTCAGGCTAAATTTAAGCATGGGCTCAGTAACTTATGGACAAGTAGTGAAATTGCTATGAAATACCCATTGCTTTGGGACGAAGTAAAATTGTATTTCATTGCCTTTCCTACTTCTTATCTGGTTGAGTCCGGTTTTAGTAAAGTGTCACACCTACTATCAAAAGCTCGCAACTGCTTAGAAATAGTAAGTAGAGGTGATCTTCGTTTGTCTCTGACAACCATAGACCCTGATATTGAAAAACTTGCGAAACTGCATGAGTCACAAGGATCGCATTGAATAAATAAGGAGTTAATGATATATTTATTTGATTTTGCTAAAGGATTTTATTTTTTTGTAGGAAAAATTATTTATTTTAAAAGGTTATTAAATTTTTGTTAGCCACTGTTTAGTTTTTGTTATGTTTATACTTTATAGTCCTATGTGACAAATAATATTGTACCTGAATACAAATAGTTGTTTTAATATCCTTTATATATATTTGTTTTTGTAAAATAGAGTTAATCTGCATATTACCTACTGAAAATAATGCTTATGGGGGCCACAGGAAAAAATAAGGTTCCTAAGGGGGCCATAAGCCAAAACCGGTTGGGAACCACTGCTTTAGAATACGAAGAAACGTGTGGATTAAAACTCCAAGCTCATTTTTATTTTACCCTATAGGTATGAAACACCCTAATATATATATATATATATATATATATATATATATATATATATGTGTGTGTGTGTGTGTGTGTGTGTGTGTGTACATATAAATTATATTTTATATACTCAGATAACTTATATATTAATAATTTATATATTCAGATTCAGATTTCAGTTTTTGATTGTTTTTCAATTTCAGTTCAAATTTCGATTCAGTTCGAATTTCAATTTCGAGTTTTTTTCGAATTTAGTTTATAAAATAATATCGGTTTTATCAGTTTATCGATTCCAGTTCGATTCAGTTTCCCATCCCTGATATAAATATATATAAATATATATAAATATATATATAAATAAATATAAATATACAAGCAGAGCCTTCGGCTCCCTGCCCTACGCGCAGGGCTTATGCATCGCAAACTCGCCTAGGGCACGTTAGGGTTACCACTTTGGGGAAGGTCATTCTCCCTCTCCCCCCAAAACCCCTCACTCCCCCTTTATGCAATATATATATATATATTTAAAATTATCTTGTCAAGAAGATAATTTTAATTTGTGAGAAAGTACTTATAAGCTGGACCCTTTAATGAGATTCTTGGTAAAAAGAAATCCCTTCCGGTGTCGGGTGAACGGGATTTAACCTAGGTGTGAATTTCTTAATGGTCTCTGGCCTTCTAGAATGTTTCTTACCTTTCCTGGATTGTTTCCTTACTCACTTTTGTTCATTTGTTTATCAGTAACCATGCGAAGAGGATGCCAGTGGGCATCGAAACTGTTGTGGAAATAAACTCCATCTATTAGTGTGGGTTTTATTGTCACATTTCGACCTGCACGTAAAAACGTGAAGTTTTGCATTTACTATGGAATGTTACTCTATTCTCTTTGGTATTTCTCCAAATGTTTATCCTTTGGAATGTTCCTCTAATCTCCTTGTGTTTCCTCTCCTCTCCTGAAATCCGTGGGAATGACCAGACTTCAACTCAAATGTTAATCCTTTGGAATATTACTCTATTCCCCATGGTATTTCTCCAAATGTTTATCCTTTGGAATGTCCTCTAATCGCCTGGTGTTTCCTCTCTTGAAAGACACTTCCTTTACCTGCTAGTGTATATAAATGAATCGTTTGTTACTTGTATTTTATTCATTAGAAAAATTTCACAGGTAGCAGTCCAACTTAAAATTTTATTCCTTTTCCAACAATGAGACGTTATAAAACTAACGTGATATATTCTTACTTCACGCTCCATGGTTCTCGTGAGCGTGCAACAGCAGCTTGCAAAGTAACTGGATGTAGCATGATTTTGAAACATCCTAGTGCTACTAATCTAAAGAAGCATCTGGAAAGACCATCAGGCAGAGTTTAATGCTTTAGAAAGAAGAAAGGAAGCTTCTAATTGAAAGATGAAAAGATGTTTGCCACAAGATGAGCAGACACTAGATCACACCAACACTAAGCGTATGAAAACTATTCAAGAGATGCTTCGTCGAACAACAAGTATTCCAATGGATATAAAAACGTTTAATGATGCAATGGTTGAACTGGTAACTCTAAATGGAAGACCTTTTCTGCAGTAGAAGACAATAGTTTATGTAAGATCATAGATCCAATTAAGAACGCACTCAACACGTCAATGGACAGGAAGAAAACCTCGAATTTAGTTGATAAGAAAGCTGCAGACATTGTGAAGCAAATAAGTGAAGAACTGCAACACATTGTTTTCACTGAAAATATCTCGTCTGGATAGATCTGTTCTAGCCATTAATGCCCAGTTCATTAATGGAGTTTCTCTTCAGATACGTACAGGGTGTACATAAAGTCAGGATCTATTTTTGTGAAATAATTATTTTTTTCTATTTTTCTTTTCAGAAGCCCTTAGAATGAATACAGAAGAGCGTGTGGCAATAGTAATTTGGCGAATCGAGGGAAAGAAATACAATGACATCAGAGAGAAGTTTAGAAGGAGATTTCATAAGCCGGGGCCAATAGACAAGACAATACGAAAATTGGTGAACAAATTTAAACGAACGGGATCTGTAAATGATGAAGCAAGATCAGGACGACCGTGTATGTCAGATCTTACCGTGAATGCAGTACGCGGAATTATCACTGAGGAGCCACGTACGTCCGTTCGTGCTGCATCACACAGACTCAGCCTCCCGACGTCATCTGCGCACAAAATTCTGAAAGCTAATTTGCAGAAGAAAAGCTATCATTTGCAGGTTTTACATGATTTACATGAGGAAGATTTCCCTCGACGAAGTGCTGTGTGTGCTGATCTCGTAGAACAAATCTGGAGTGATAATTTAATGGACAACATTCTCTTTAGTGATGAAGCCACTTTCCATACGTGTGGAAAAGTAAATCGCCATAACTGTCGAATTTGGGCAGATGAAAGACCGAATGATTTCGGCCAAAATTGGGAAAGAGACTCACCTAAAGTTAATGTCTGGATGGGTTTAACAAAATCTAAGGTTTATGGTCCTTTTTTCTTTGCTGAAGCTACAGTTACGGGGCTTATTTATCTGGACATGTTGCAGCAATTCCTTGAACCTCAGCTGATTGGGGATAGGATTGTTAGTACCGTCGTCTATCAACATGATGGTGCTCCTTGTCACTATGCCAAAATTGTTCAGGATTATCTAAATGGACGTTTTCCAAATCGCTGGATCGGACGCGGAGGCAACAGACCTTGTTAAGCGAGATGACCAGATTTAACCCCTTTAGATTTCTTTGCATGGGGCTTTATCGAGTCGCACGTCTATCAGACGAAGATTACGAGTCTTGAAAACTTACGTACTCTACAAACATGAATACTATTTTCATAACAAACTTAAATAAAATATTGATTGGGCACTACAGAACCTCAAATGACCTTTTGTAACTTGATACTGTTCTGCCGGTATCTCTCTAACTCTGCGAGGCTCTAACTCTGCGAGGCTCTAACTCTGCGAGGCTATATTTGGAGAAGCCAGTAGATTAAGTAAAAAAAATATGTACTTCACGTCTCGCAACGTTCGTTTCTTTTATTAAGCTAATGTAAATTTGTATTATTATTATTATTATCATTAAACGTAAACCGGATGTACTGATAGATTAGAAATGTATGACGTATTCATGACGTCAGTTTAATTTGCCCTTTAAATACACACTCCACAGATCAGTCCTAGGTAATACTAAGGACTGACTGTGTAACAGGGTAATCCAAAAAATTTTTTTTATTTTTTTTTTATTTCTTTATTGTTTCATACCGTACAGCTTAACATAAAATACAATACGATTAACATATGTAGATGCATATTCATTTTTATTAGATCCTTCAGGGGTATATTTACCAACATATATACGACCTAATTGTTTAGCTAAATCATTTGTAGATATTTTAATTAAAGTATTAGGGAATTGGGCAGTTACGGCATCACCTAACTCACACACCTGTTTCAATCTACGATACAATCTAAACTCTTTAAAAGGTGAGAACCACTTTGTTCTTGGATGATTCATTACTTGCTCTGCACTATGAGAGGAGTCAAGATTAGGTTCAAACAAAACACAATGTGGAACAATTAAATATGGAGATGGGGATACCCCTACATTAGGTCCCTCCATTCTGTCCCTAGCCCCCTTCTTACGACCTATTGAATCTTCAAAATTAATCACATATCCAGACATATTAAGTTCTGGAATACTATGAAATGATACACCTGTTACTTGATAATAATTAAATTTTAAAATGGTAGATTTAGACTCATTATTTAGAAGATCCAAACACAAGGTATAAAACCCATCACTATTAACACCAAAAGTATTTTTAGATAAATAAACAAATTTCACTGAAGCTGTAACTATCTTCTCCTTCGAACGCCATTTAGGTTTCCTTCGAGGAACGTACTTCCTTTTTCGAGGAACAAACTTCCTTCTTCGATACATCTTGACCAGTAAATAATACACGTCACTCCAATGCAATCCCAATGAAGAGAATGAAGTTTAAACAATTTGTGGATCTATTTATAGATTCTGATTACGTCATGTTATGACACGAATCCTATCCCCTTAGAATCAACATGATGGTGCTCCTTGTCACTATGCCAAAATTGTTCAGGATTATCTAAATGGACGTTTTCCAAATCGCTGGATCGGACGCGGAAGCAACAGACCTTGTTAAGCGAGATGACCAGATTTAACCCCTTTAGATTTCTTTGCATGGGGCTTTATCGAGTCGCACGTCTATCAGACGAAGATTACGAGTCTTGAAAACTTACGTACTCTACAAACATGAATACTATTTTCATAACAAACTTAAATAAAATATTGATTGGGCACTACAGAACCTCAAATGACCTTTTGTAACTTGATACTGTTCTGCCGGTATCTCTCTAACTCTGCGAGGCTCTAACTCTGCGAGGCTATATTTGGAGAAGCCAGTAGATTAAGTAAAAAAAATATGTACTTCACGTCTCGCAACGTTCGTTTCTTTTATTAAGCTAATGTAAATTTGTATTATTATTATTATTATCATTAAACGTAAACCGGATGTACTGATAGATTAGAAATGTATGACGTATTCATGACGTCAGTTTAATTTGCCCTTTAAATACACACTCCACAGATCAGTCCTAGGTAATACTAAGGACTGACTGTGTAACAGGGTAATCCAAAAATTTTTTTTTTTTTTTTTTATTTCTTTATTTTTCATACCGTACAGCTTAACATAAAATACAATACGATTAACATATGTAGATGCATATTCATTTTTAATAGATCCTTCAGGGGTATATTTACTAACATATATACGACCTAATTGTTTAGCTAAATCATTTGTAGATATTTTAATTAAAGTATTAGGGAATTGGGCAGTTACGGCATCACCTAACTCACACACCTGTTTCAATCTACGATACAATCTAAACTCTTTAAAAGGTGAGAACCACTTTGTTCTTGGATGATTCATTACTTGCTCTGCACTATGAGAGGAGTCAAGATTAGGTTCAAACAAAACACAATGTGGAACAATTAAATATGGAGATGGGGATACCCCTACATTAGGTCCCTCCATTCTGTCCCTAGCCCCCTTCTTACGACCTATTGAATCTTCAAAATTAATCACATATCCAGACATATTAAGTTCTGGAATACTATGAAATGATACACCTGTTACTTGATAATAATTAAATTTTAAAATGGTAGATTTAGACTCATTATTTAGAAGATCCAAACACAAGGTATAAAACCCATCACTATTAACACCAAAAGTATTTTTAGATAAATAAACAAATTTCATTGAAGCTGTAACTATCTTCTCCTTCGAACGCCATTTAGGTTTCCTTCGAGGAACGTACTTCCTTTTTCGAGGAACAAACTTCCTTCTTCGATACATCTTGACCAGTAAATAATACACGTCACTCCAATGCAATCCCAATGAAGAGAATGAAGTTTAAACAATTTGTGGATCTATTTATAGATTCTGATTACGTCATGTTATGACACGAATCCTATCCCCTTAGAATCAACATGATGGTGCTCCTTGTCACTATGCCAAAATTGTTCAGGATTATCTAAATGGACGTTTTCCAAATCGCTGGATCGGACGCGGAAGCAACAGACCTTGTTAAGCGAGATGACCAGATTTAACCCCTTTAGATTTCTTTGCATGGGGCTTTATCGAGTCGCACGTCTATCAGACGAAGATTACGAGTCTTGAAAACTTACGTACTCTACAAACATGAATACTATTTTCATAACAAACTTAAATAAAATATTGATTGGGCACTACAGAACCTCAAATGACCTTTTGTAACTTGATACTGTTCTGCCGGTATCTCTCTAACTCTGCGAGGCTCTAACTCTGCGAGGCTCTAACTCTGCGAGGCTATATTTGGAGAAGCCAGTAGATTAAGTAAAAAAAATATGTACTTCACGTCTCGCAACGTTCGTTTCTTTTATTAAGCTAATGTAAATTTGTATTATTATTATTATTATCATTAAACGTAAACCGGATGTACTGATAGATTAGAAATGTATGACGTATTCATGACGTCAGTTTAATTTGCCCTTTAAATACACACTCCACAGATCAGTCCTAGGTAATACTAAGGACTGACTGTGTAACAGGGTAATCCAAAAATTTTTTTTTTTTTTTTTATTTCTTTATTGTTTCATACCGTACAGCTTAACATAAAATACAATACGATTAACATATGTAGATGCATATTCATTTTTATTAGATCCTTCAGGGGTATATTTACCAACATATATACGACCTAATTGTTTAGCTAAATCATTTGTAGATATTTTAATTAAAGTATTAGGGAATTGGGCAGTTACGGCATCACCTAACTCACACACCTGTTTCAATCTACGATACAATCTAAACTCTTTAAAAGGTGAGAACCACTTTGTTCTTGGATGATTCATTACTTGCTCTGCACTATGAGAGGAGTCAAGATTAGGTTCAAACAAAACACAATGTGGAACAATTAAATATGGAGATGGGGATACCCCTACATTAGGTCCCTCCATTCTGTCCCTAGCCCCCTTCTTACGACCTATTGAATCTTCAAAATTAATCACATATCCAGACATATTAAGTTCTGGAATACTATGAAATGATACACCTGTTACTTGATAATAATTAAATTTTAAAATGGTAGATTTAGACTCATTATTTAGAAGATCCAAACACAAGGTATAAAACCCATCACTATTAACACCAAAAGTATTTTTAGATAAATAAACAAATTTCATTGAAGCTGTAACTATCTTCTCCTTCGAACGCCATTTAGGTTTCCTTCGAGGAACGTACTTCCTTTTTCGAGGAACAAACTTCCTTCTTCGATACATCTTGACCAGTAAATAATACACGTCACTCCAATGCAATCCCAATGAAGAGAATGAAGTTTAAACAATTTGTGGATCTATTTATAGATTCTGATTACGTCATGTTATGACACGAATCCTATCCCCTTAGAATCAACATGATGGTGCTCCTTGTCACTATGCCAAAATTGTTCAGGATTATCTAAATGGACGTTTTCCAAATCGCTGGATCGGACGCGGAAGCAACAGACCTTGTTAAGCGAGATGACCAGATTTAACCCCTTTAGATTTCTTTGCATGGGGCTTTATCGAGTCGCACGTCTATCAGACGAAGATTACGAGTCTTGAAAACTTACGTACTCTACAAACATGAATACTATTTTCATAACAAACTTAAATAAAATATTGATTGGGCACTACAGAACCTCAAATGACCTTTTGTAACTTGATACTGTTCTGCCGGTATCTCTCTAACTCTGCGAGGCTCTAACTCTGCGAGGCTATATTTGGAGAAGCCAGTAGATTAAGTAAAAAAAATATGTACTTCACGTCTCGCAACGTTCGTTTCTTTTATTAAGCTAATGTAAATTTGTATTATTATTATTATCATTAAACGTAAACCGGATGTACTGATAGATTAGAAATGTATGACGTATTCATGACGTCAGTTTAATTTGCCCTTTAAATACACACTCCACAGATCAGTCCTAGGTAATACTAAGGACTGACTGTGTAACAGGGTAATCCAAAAATTTTTTTTTTTTTTTTTTTATTTCTTTATTGTTTCATACCGTACAGCTTAACATAAAATACAATACGATTAACATATGTAGATGCATATTCATTTTTATTAGATCCTTCAGGGGTATATTTACCAACATATATACGACCTAATTGTTTAGCTAAATCATTTGTAGATATTTTAATTAAAGTATTAGGGAATTGGGCAGTTACGGCATCACCTAACTCACACACCTGTTTCAATCTACGATACAATCTAAACTCTTTAAAAGGTGAGAACCACTTTGTTCTTGGATGATTCATTACTTGCTCTGCACTATGAGAGGAGTCAAGATTAGGTT
>JAJOZX010000423.1:0-197500 GCA_023014485.1 Bathynomus jamesi
CCTGAGGAAATTTAACCAAAATTTAACCTTGAGGAAATTTAACCAGAAATTTAACCTTGAGGAAATTTAACCTTGAGGAAATTTAACTAGCCATGGAGTCTGGAGGAGACTTAACCAGAAACCCCTTTTAATGCGTGTAAATACAATTTGATACAACTTCAATTAAACTCTCAAGTCATACCGAACAACTTCTTTTAATGAAGTATCACAATATAACGAGCATTTAAACATCACTCACGTATGCGAAACGCCGCCGTGTCTTGCCAGCTAAATAAAAACAAACTTCACCGAATTTAAAAGAAAAAAACAAAGTAAAAAATGATAATTGAAAATGCCAACGACTAGTTGGCTTTTAAAGGCGGGCTCGAAGGAGCGTTTCCATTCGGAAGAAAGACACGAATGCTATAAAAAAAGTGTTTTCTTACGACAATTTACGGTTATTATTATTATTATTTCTTCATTAGCTCCAACTTCTGCGTCATAAAATAGTTCTCTCTCTCCTTTTTCCGACAGTTTTCTTCCTTGATAACACCATTGGTTGGCTGACATTTCGCGTTCAAACGCATCTGGACATCTTCGGAGTTTGTTGGGAATCAATTTTCATGAGTGTGACAGCGCTTACATGCGCTGATGAAGACTTTCCACGAAAGCGACAATCTCTTCTTAATGATGGTCAAACCAAGTGTTACGAGTGGATCTCCAAAATCGAACATCACAAAATTGTGAATTGTGAAAGGCACAATTCAACCTTTCTTCTCCCTTTAGGAGCAATCTTTATTATTATTATATTATTATTATTATTATTATTATTATTATAAGAAACAAAATCTACGTTCAAGCAAAGAAAACTTTTTGAATGCGTGTTAATAATTTAATACAGAAGGGATTTGTGTGTGTGAATTATTAAGCGGAAAAAGTTTATATTAAAGAATAGCAAACATCACTACATTATTCTACATTAAAATTCTAAAGGTCGACCTGTCGACCTACCTACCTACCTACACATACATTTTATATATATATATATATATATATACACACACACTGGTGGTCAAAATTATGGTGCAATTACTGTCTCAAATGAAAAACAGTAACAGTGCTTGCAAAATGCACATTTGAATGGAAATTACGTTACATTTTTGCTGTATAATACTGTAATAACTTGTTAAACTTATTACGGCGCTAACGTTTTTTCACCCCCAAAAAAGCCTCTTTTCAGTTTATTCAAGTTTGGTATATTTTGGGTATTCCTCTCAGCAATTTTTCCAAATTCTCTCGTGTCAAATTATTCCACTTTTCTTAGACATATTTCAAAAGTTGAGCTTGAAGTTAGTTGGACCTCGCGATTTTTCATGATGTGGATTCGAACCCTAGGGGAACGATTTGTTTATCAAATCGTGCAGATTCATGCATCATATATATATATATATATATATATTATATATATATATGTGTGTGTGTGTGTGGTGTGTGTGTGTGTGTGTGTGTGAAATAATGTTACCTTTTGATATTTGAGATAAAAACGAAATAAATGAAAATGCTAGATAGATAGATAGATAGATAGATAGATAGAGATAGAATAACCTTTATTAATAATAATAAAATAAATATTGTTTTTCAATTTACAATGACATGAATAATTGTGAAGCTCGACTATTTATTTTATTTAACTTGGCCCTTAAGCTTTAGGCTTTACTGGGCTCTTATTAAAAATAAGAAGCTAGTTGTTATTAATTAATAATAATTAATAAATAAGTAAATAAGTATTATTAATAGTTAAAACATGTATTACAATATTAAACAATATTAATGAACAATATTAAACAATATTAGTGGACATTAATCTAGATTTTTGTTAGTATGCCATTATAATCGGGATTTCAACTTGGTTTAAACAAATTTACATTCACAATACTTTTTATCGGCATTGTAAGTCATTCCATAGTTTCAATCCAATGAAATGGGTAGTTTTTGAGATGAAGACAATCTAAATTGAGGTATAACAAGCTTTGATCTATTTCTGGTCTGATACGAGTGGATTTCCTGATGAGTTACAAAATATCTATTTACCCATTGCAAATTAATGATTTTGTTCTGACACTCGTAACTAAAAATAAAATGTGCCAGTTTGGTTATATCGTTGAGCTTTAGTAGGTTTAGCTCTTTAAATAATACACTAGAGTGATCAAGGAAATCAGCATCAGATAATAACCTTATTGCTCGTTTTTGGATGACAAAGATACCATTTAATGCGTTTTAGCGGAGTTTCCCCAAACAAGGGTGGCAGTATGTTATATAAGGAAGAACAAGTATGATAAAGAGTCAATAAAACTTGTTTAGGGACTACATTCTAGTTTAAACATTATAGCAACGCTCCTTGAAATCTTTTTCGCGATATAATTACAGGATTACTCTATTGCAAATTCTTATCTAGCATTACACCAAGAAATTTTGTTACAGTACACTCTTTTATGGCGATTTCATTAACATTAAGTTCACCAAGATACATTTCTTTTATTAGTAAAAATCATGAAATTGTTTTACTGGTATTTAGAAGAGTTTATTGGTGGTCAACCATTTCATACACTGATGAATTCCGAATGAAATATATTCTTAGCTGCATTAACATCTTTGCAAGAAAAAGAGACAGTTGTATCATCTGCAAACATTATGAAGTTCAGTATATCAGATGAACGTGGAAGGTCATTTATATATAATAAAAATAACAGTGGACCCAGAACTGAGCCCTGTGGCACACCATGTTTGACAAGCGGTTTAGTTGAGCAAACCTTATTTACTGATACAAAATGATATCTATTGGACAAATAACTTTCAAACCAATCACTGATTGCTCCTCTAAAGCCGTAACAATATAATTTATTAGTAGAAATATTATGGTCTATTACATCAAACGCCTTACTCAAATCCATAAATATTGATATCATTATTTCTTTGTTCTCTTTAGCTATATTTACATTTTCCATAAGATTTAAAATAGCCATTTCCGTCGTTTTATTATTACGGAAGCCATATTGATTTGGAGATAATAGTAGGATTCTAAAAGCAAAAGATACTGAATTCCAACAAAAGAAACGCACTCATATCTACAGGGTAGCGCAAAAGTCGTGCACCATAGGAATTTTCAGTGTTGACTATATATATTTTTTTTAGGTAGGGGAATCGGTACAGAATTTAAATTCTGTACCGATTCATCGATTCGTGGTACCTGGTATTCCATACATTAAAACAAAGCTCACCCTTTTGTCTATTATCAATTTCGCAGCCATCCCCTACCTAAAGAAAAAAAAATTATAGTCAACACTGAAAATTCCTATGGTGCGCGACTTTTGTACCACCTTGTATGTGTATATATATGTATATATATATATATACACATATATATATATATGTGTGTGTGTGTGTGTGTGTGTATATAATATATATGTGTGTGTGTGTGGTGTGTGCACGGCAACTGGGCATAAGAGACGTCGAGTGTGTGTGAATTTACTGATGAAGTAGGGTAATTTTTATCTTTAAAAAAAAAAAAATAAAAAAAAAAAAATGTAGAAGCATTTTTACTGTCGGAAAAAGATATGTTGGTCCTGATTAGGTTAGGTTAAGTTGCGTTAAGCTAGATCACCGAGTAACTTATTATTTAATGACTTAACAGAAAAAACCTTTCCATTCCTTACTCGCGTCCGAAACACTTATCAACGTTCCTCTCGGTTCAATGGCAATGTCCAGTGATTTTTATGACGTTGAAGAGATGACAAATAATAATAATAATATTCTTTATTTTTCGGTCGTGTTTTTTCTATGCCACCATTTTTGGGTATAAACTTAGTGGACAATTATTAAATTAGCAAATATATTACGTTTATATATGTTAACTTAGTGCCTCGCTGAAATGAGATCTCTAATCTGCCATGGTCTGGTGGTTTGCATCTCATCTTCTCGTTCAGTGGTCTGAGGTTCGAGCCCGGTGGGGGTTAAATAAACGTCGTATTATGAAAATAAAAACCCACTCTAATAGACAGTTTATTTCCACAACAGTTTCGGCGCCTACTGGCATCCTCCTCGGGTGGATCCACCCGAGGAGGATGCCAGTGGGCGCCGAAACTGTTGTGAAAATAAACTCTGTCTATTAGAGTGGGTTTTTATTTTCATATTTTGACCTTCACGTAGAAAAATGTGAAGTTTTTGCAAACGTCGTATTATTCCAAAGACGAGACTGCACTATATACGAATACCAACCTAACACGTTAGCCGTCTCTCGTTTCGATTCCAGATTCAGGGACCGCGTTTTCAACTCGCCATTAAAGTCCCCATCGGAATAATAAGACTCAACACACATTTAAACTTGAAAGCCAGATTTTATGTGGTGTGATGAGTCATACGCATTATATAAACAATAAATGGGTAGTGGCATGAAATTACGCATGTGCATATACGCACATACATATAATTATGATATAAAAATTGTCACGGTTCCATTTGCCTACATTTTTATAACCCATTTATTATTAATTATTATTATTATTATTATTATTATTATTATTATATTAAGTGCGTTTATTGGGCATAATTAAACCAAATGCCTGCGAGTGATGTGTAAGATCCAAAGGGAGAGTGAAATTATGAAACTATTCGGGAAGAATAGAAATGACAGCAATGGAGGAATAATCCTAATTTGGTGAAATCGAACCACTTCTCACTCATCTTTCGGTCAGGGGACGGTCAATTTTCACTTTAAGAAATAGTGATGTCCATACTACGAAAGCTTCATTCATTCAGTTTGTGTTCTTTTCATATAATGAAGGTACAGTATTCGTGTTGGAAACACTTTGCCTTCGCCAGAACGTAATTACTGAAACTTTCGACATTATGAAGGTAATTGAGGGAAATTTTTCGAAAATTTGAACTATATATTATATATATATATTAGGGTGGTCCAAAAAGTTAAAGCATCGACTAAGTTCTCTCCACAAGGTTGGTTTTATGCCTCTTGATGTGGACAGTATTTGTGCAAAGTTTCACGTTATTCGGTTAATATTTAGGGGTCGCCCCACTTGCCCCCTTTTTGAAAATTTGGGAAAATATATAGACAACTGAATAACTAAATTTTTTTTTGGTTCTCAAAGAATATGAAAGAAAACAGTAAGACAATAGGACATGATAATGGGTGTATCTTCATTATTTTTCTGCATCAGAGTCGCCTTGGATGGTATTGGTATCTGTTTTCGGTGGGCGGCTACGAGTTGTAGGAGGTACTGCTTCTGGTCCTCGTTTCGTGTCAAAGTGTCATTGTAGCGTTGTGCGAGAGCAATACCTCGCTCGGCAGCATCATTGACGACTTTCATCTTTAAGGCGCGATCTCTAAGTTCCCTGTAGTTCTTGTCATTTGGCCATTCCCGTGGATCTTTTTGAAGTAACTGGCGCGCTTCCTCCTTACCTCCAACTTTCAAGGCATCAAAGAGGGTCAATGTCCTTTTCGTGACGAAGGATGCCACATCATTTTCAACACCAGCTTCCGCCATGTCGATTCGTCGGGGGCAGCCATTCTTTTGGGGATGTTGGAGGTGTTGAACCATTCTCCTTTTGGTATCAGGATCGATCCTATTATCGAAGAAGGCCAGTCCAATCAGATGCTCCGACAAGTACCACAGGTGGCGTCTTAGAGCTGTCTTCGCCGCTTGTGCAGCTCCTCCGTGTGGATATTTTTCCAGAAGATGCAGCATTTTGAGATCATTGAGAGGAGCTTGTGTCCCCATTGGCGCTTCATGCCAGTACTTGACGTAAATCAGACTGACAAATAAAGCCAGCTGAGGCACGTTTCGTTCTTCGCGTGCTGTGAGCTTGAATTGATAGTGAAAGAGGTAGATTTTGAGCGCATAAATCGCCTTCGCCATCCATCTCGCGTGGTGCATGGGACCCGGAGCTCGGATAAAGAGTTGACCACCAGTCTTTCCCCCCAGGAAGAGCAAAGATAGTTCAAGGAACTCCTTGTAGTCGTCACGAGGTTGGCTTGCCTGAAGAGCGTTAGGTAAGTAAGTGAGCATCTCTTTTCTCATCTCTTGGAGTTGAGGTTCTCGAACAAGCTGTCCGATGCTGAGACAAATGCTTCGTGGGAGAGATGGCCATTCCTTTTGAAATCGCTTAAAAAGGCCTGTTTCAGGACTTCCTGTTGAGCCAAATATTGAGGCAAAGACATCAGCAAGTACGACTTCAAGTATATGATGTCGACAACCGATCCAAACTAGCTCGTGACCCAATGCTTCTTCAATCCTGACACAGGCTCCGCGATGTAAACCCGTGTTTGACGCAGTGGTATCGAAGACGAGACCTCTCACATGCTGTTCCACGTTCCATAATTTCATAGTTTGAAGGCATGCCTGGGCCTGTGCTTCTCCAGTTCCTTGTTTCATCTTTGGGACACCAAGCAGCTTCTCCTGTCCATTGAATGTTATAAGGATTGCTATCCGATGCACATTCGTCGTCTTCCCTTCAATGCCGGGGAGAAGCTTTCCGTCCAATGGAGAAGGACAGGGTCTTCTAGAGAGAATGATTCTAGGTCTTCTCGAGCTGCCTGTTCTCGCCCACTTTCTCTGTAGCGATGAATAGAGCTCCGAGAGCACGTCATCCAAGACAGATCATGCCCCGCGGCCTGTAATACAGCTCCAGTTACGAAAACAGCATTCCGGTCAGAAAGATTGGTGCGATCCATTGCTCCAATGACTTCTGGAGATTGGAAAATGTTCGTAACCTTGTTCTTGGGACGCTTTGGTGCCGGAGCTTCAGACGAAGAAGGAATCGGAACCGATGGTCTATAGTCGTCGTCGTCTTGCGAAAAAAAGGAAGAAGAAGAAGAGGAAAGATCAATTGATGACACTCCTGCTTCTTCCAAATCTTTCTGTGTTGCTTCATGCCTTGCCTTCCTCTTGGCTTCCTTCTCCATTCTGGATCGCTTTCTGTCCTCTTGTGTAGTCGTTTCCTTATCAATGCCAGCCATGCTGCAAGAATTGACGTCCTTGCGCTGCATGGACAGGAAATTTCGGTCCTCAACGTTGACGATTGTGCTCATGGCATCACTGGTTGCGATGTCAAACAGTTCCTGGATGTCCGCTTTGAAGATGTCTTCATTCATTCTATCGCTGGCACGTTGCCTGGTCCTGTGCTTCTTGAGTGTTTTGTAGCGGTCTAAAAGCTTTGAAAGCTTACGGACACAGGAGTCGATCCGTTGAGTTGGGATCCGCGCTCGGGTCCAGACTTCAATCACCCTCTGGCATGCCTGGTTCAGACTGTCGGAGGTGGTTTGCTTTTGATTGATGTGGTGGTATTGCCCCAAGAGGAGGGCGTGAAGGCATGTAGGGAGCCTTGACGTGGATAAAGTTCCAGTTGCCATCCCTAGAAGCCAAACTTTTGGAATTGATCGAGTTTGAGCCATCGGACCTACGGAAGAAAAAGTACATTATATAATATATATTCAGAGTGGGGCGACCTCTAAATATTCACCAATCACGCTGCAATTTTGCACAGACCATGTGGACACTAAATGGACAAAAACCACACTTGTGGAGACTATCTAAGACAATTTTGAAATTTCCCCCTATGGATTTGGACCACCCTAATATATATATATATTATATATATATATATATATATATATATATATATATATATACACACACACAATTTATTTTGTAATATGTATTATGCATAAAATAATTACTTATCAATATAAAATTAAGTTGTAAATGTGTTTACAAACACTTTCATCAATTTATGTTGAGTAGTTAAAAAATTATAGCCTATCTCCATTTGTCATTTGACATCTATTTGTGACTTTCCATCTTTGGTCCTTGACTTTC
Organism: Bathynomus jamesi; assembly: GCA_023014485.1. Classification (NCBI taxonomy): domain Eukaryota; kingdom Metazoa; phylum Arthropoda; class Malacostraca; order Isopoda; family Cirolanidae; genus Bathynomus; species Bathynomus jamesi. The sequence goes on from JAJOZX010000423.1 coordinate 7,869, forward strand.
GAATCAACGACCTATTTCTTGTTCGCGATAGAGTCTTGTAATGATCCATATATGAGAGAAGTTTCACGAATTATGTTGAGTGGTTCAAAAGTTATGGCATGGACCTCCATTTGACTTTTGCCATCTTTTTTGTGAGACCTTGACATTTGATAGCCACATCGTTTATTCATGATCTATATGAGAGGGAAGTGCAATCCAGTAGAGCTTATGATCTATATGAGAGGGAAGTGCAATCCAGTAGAGCTTCTCAAAATTTATTTGGTCGGGTCTATAATATAATTCGTCACTGTTTTCACAAACCGGCGAATATGCAATTTTGGTCAAATTGAGATAATGCCACTTGGCTAGTAACCAGATTTGGATCTTTAACTCGTCAAATTTTGAGGTGTGTACTCCAAGTACTTTTCAAGATACAGACATTCGGTATTGACGATAATAATGCAATTGAATGTAGGGGAAATCTTCAAAGATGATTTTCTCAAACTTAAAAAATTGCAGATTCGTCTGTGTGAAAACAGCGATGAATTATTCGAAGGATAAATTTTAAGATGAAGTTAAACAAAAGAGCGCTCAAATACGTCATTTGAACGCATTAAATTAAAGGAAAATTTCTACCACAAATCCTTGGTTAAAACAGTGAAACAATGGCAAAACCAAGTACAGGTAGTCACTAAGGAAACTGAAGAAGTTAGACTGAAGAACTGGATAGCAAATTTATACATGCACAGGGATTTATGCACCAGAGGAAAGCTATTCATGTCGTCGTAAGAGTAACTCCCTCCTGTAACGTTATGTAACTCGTCAGAGTACCATAGTATTAGAAAGAACAATTTTATATAGAAATAATTAAGATAACTAAAACTGCTTTATCGAATTACGAAACATTATTATTATTATTATTAAAAACAATCTCGATAATACTTCACCTACTAGTAGGAAATGTGGCCGAATATACAGAAATACTATATACTATATGTCCCAGCTGGACAACTTCCTGTGCAAAATCCATGACCAGCCATGCGTGGCTGGCTACGAGGGCAGGAGGAGATCAGACAGCAATTCCTTCCTTCACCAAATCCCGCAAATGAGGCGGGATGCTGCAGTGGGGGTCGACCGCAGGTCGATCCTGAACCGTCGTTCGAACTTACATAAAGTAAGTAACATAAATGTGTCTGCGTAGTGCGTACAAGGCCGTAAACTAGGGTTTAGAAATTAGTGAGGTCCAGATTTTTTTCGAGCGCGGCGGGACGAGCAAAATTCAGACCAAAATGACATCTACAAACACAACCCAAGCTATACACTAAACACAAAACACAAAACGCTCGACGCTCCCTCTTTTCAAAAGAAAAGCGGTAATATGCGTTTCATACACGGAGAACGGTTCAGTCTCTTTTTTTTTTTTAGGAAATAATTACCGAGGTCCGGACCTCGGTGACCTCATAGGTAGTTACGGTCATGAGTGCGTACCCGTGGGCGTGTGAACTATATTTAATAATGAGAATCGCGCACGATGAATTCCCACACGGTCAGCGGATTCATATTGACACTTAATAAATTCCAAAATCGAAATCCTTCACAAATTTTCTTCTTCCTCTTTCAATTTCGATTATCGATCTCGTTTCGCAAAATCATGACTGACAAAGAAAGGAAAAAAGCAAAAAAAAAAAAAAGCTTTATTTAAAACTAAAAAGTCATCAAATCTGATACTATAATTTTATTTTATTATTTTATTTTTACGAGAGAAAAGTCTGATTTTTTAGTATTTTATTTAAAGTTATAAAATATGAAGACTAAATGCCGCCGCCGCCCTTCTCCCTCCCTCCCTCCCTACATTACCCTCCTTCTAAAATGAATCAAAGACCATGATTTTTTCGAACGGAATTAATTTCATACATGTCAGACGTTATAATTAGACGTCGTTCATATAAATTGGATTGGATATCAAAATGCAAGACACGAGACAAAAATATGGGACGGCTATTTTAAGACGAGAAAGCGAATGAGGGATTCGAAAGCTTTGCATCCAGGAACGTGGGTGCGTGATTATCTTTCCTCTTAAGTTATAAAACATTGCGATATCCAACTGCGATGTACGTCGTACGACAATCCACACACACACACACACAAAGATAAGAAAAAGTAGTAAAGTTATTTTAATTTACGAGGGTCCTGATTTCCCTCACCTTTAAAAATTAAACACGAGGAGAAAGAGGGAAAGGAGAAAGATAAGGGGAATCCAGAAACGTAATTTGACCGCGACAGGATATACCCATCACTCAAAATAATAATGGGTACCTTTTTTTTGTTTTTTAAACTAAAAATCATTAAAAAAATATTCCAAGAGAAAAAAATGTCTTTTGTTTTATGCAATTTCGTTGCATTTTTAAAAACTTTAAAGAATGTTTCCTTTTGTATTTCTGTCCAGAAGATATGTTTTTAGAAGTGCGTCATATCATATTCATTTCTCTCATATCATATTCGCTTCTCTGCGTCATATCATATCGCTTCTCTGTAATGGAAGACAGAGACACAGCTCCAAAAATTAAATCTTACGGGCGGAACAAGAGCGATATTCTTATTACGAAAAACACACCATTATTTGGGTAGTAAACACTCGGTCCATGTAATGTCAGTCAGGGAAAATATCTCGCTAAATGTACTGCTTTGTTATACAAAACGTTTCATTTAATTCATCGTATAAGCGTAACGTCAGAACTTCACTCAGAAGCGCCAGAAATTATTGTTGTTATAATGATAACGACAACTGGCAGAATATATTACAATATAAATCCTATAAAATAGTACTATAATATTCTTGTAGGTAATAAACGTTAAGATAAATCAAATAATAATAAATCCAACCGATGAAAATGAGAACGGAAGAGCCTTAAACCATCCTTTCAACGGCCCGAATTTTAACCGATTGCAATCAGCACCATGAACTAAAGCTTCAATTCCTGACAATATGAAAGAAATTCCCAAAACTTTGACGACCACACACAACTTTAGCGCTGATCTCTGTCATTCTACTTTCTAGAGCATGAATGAAAACATTCGGAAACGATACAAAACAAAGAAAAAAAAGACGAAACAAAAAGAAATTAAAGTTAGACGCATCTTTTATAACTTGTTAGCTTAGGCGGGTGAAGAGTTCAGTCATATATATAAATAAATAAATAAATAAAAAAAATAAAAATAAAAAATAAATATAACAAAACAATAAAAGGGTTCCGAAGATACTTAAATTATTCCAAGCACGTATCATCAGTCCGCATGAAAAGGCAAACATACACTGAAATTGAATATTTTTACAATTTGAATCTAAAATTCATACGAGCAATTGGCTACGGAATATTGTATTTTACTCTGCTAAATATTCAATATTCGGAATACTTTATTCTACTCGGCTAAATATTCAATGTCCACAAAGATGAATTCTGTCTGGGTTCGGAGAATGAGTGAAGTGGTAAGAATTATATTTTGCTAATATTCAATATTCGGAATACTTTATTCTACTCGGCTAAATATTCAATGTCCACAAAGATGAATTCTGTCTGGGTGCGGAGAATGAGTGAAGTTGTAAGAATTATATTTTGCTTAGCCAAATGGTGTAAAACGTCCTATCTTACGTTGCAATTATTCTTTAAATGTGATTGAGTGGCGAGGGCAACTATGGTAGTTATTAAAAACGTGAGAATCACTGGGGTTCGAATCCGCGTCGTGAAGTATCGCAATTACCCAGTGTTTCGCGAGCTTTTTTGCTTCGCGTAGTTTATCTGAAAATATTTAGTGTATTATGTCGTGGCCGGCAACGTCGCAACACCACTTCCTGTTAGATCAGTGAGGTTAAGCGACGTTGGGCTTCTTCCACAGTTGGATGGGAGACCATCCTCAGCGTTCAGATAATATAGGAACCCCTGTCACGTGACCTTTTCCGAAGAGGGATCAAACAACACGCCAAACATTATCATCAACACACCACTTTCGTACCTAAATTTTTAAAGTAGTGTGTAAAAATGACCAGTGGCGACTGGCGTATAGGAGCGATGGAGCGGTCGCTCCCCCTTGCTTGAAACGATAAATATTGATTTAACATAAAAAAATTATATTAATTTTAAGATATTCAACATTTATTTTTATATTTTATTAAAATATTTTTTTAATACAAATTTATAGCTTCTTTTGACATATAAGTACCGTACGGAAGCACCATGTGATTGTTTATGTACTACAATTCGAAAAATTATAAATTTTATCAAATCGCACCCCCATCCATTTATACCACGAGTCGCCACTGATTACTGTGTATACTTCCAGATAAACTTTCATAGTGCGCACCGCCTGTGAAAATTTCGAGTACTAGCAATGGTACGTGTTGTACTACAGTTTCAGATGCGCTGCTTTAACCCACTGAGCTATCTCGGTCCCTAAAAGAGACTGCTCAAACTCAGCGAAACTAGTTTACTCTCACTCATCGTCATTCTCATCGTCATTCCCATTCGATTCGGCGTCCAAGAATGGGAAAGTGAGAAACTCAAACGAGGCATTTTCAAATCGGTCTATTCCCAATTCATGTCATTCTCAACCACGGCCTTTCCCACTTCGGTCATGGTTAAGTTACGATAGGTTAGGTTAGATTATGATTAGTTAGGATACGATAAGTTAGGTTAGATTATGATTAGTTAGGATACGACAAGTTAGGTTCTGGTTGGTTAGGAAATATTAAACTTTCTCACTCAGCGCCGTTTGCCGCGAGTGGGAATATAGTGACAATATTTCCCAAATGAAGACAAACTTTTCTTAAATGTGGATTTTTTCATCTCCGTAAATTCTCATTTGTGGACCACGAATGGGAATGGGAATGGGAATGGGAATGGGAATGCGAATGGGAATGCCAATGAATGTGAATACCAATGAATGGGCAGTAATGAACAAAACTTTAGGAGTGTCTGGCCATGCTTCCTTTCATCTTTTCGCATACACTCAAATACAAAAGTAGTTAAACCATAATTTTAGGCGAAATTGAGCACTCAAATTTTAACAACAGTATTCTTTTTATCATTAAAAATAGCCATAATTATTAAACCTTAAAATAACCCCTTATGAGAGAACATAATACGATTCAATATTACTTAGCATAAAATCAGCAGTTATATTTCCTTCCCAAGACTTCCTTATTAAATGAAGAAAAGTGATAGCGTTGACAGAAAAGGTTCTTAAATAACTAAATATAGAAAAATATCTGCGAAGTTGCTGTGGCACTGTTTGGCTCCGAGTTTGGAAGGTTGACTCGCTCTAGTTATTTTACCTTTTTTGAAAAGAATTTCATTCGTATGATCAAAAATAAGAAGTTAAACGTGAATTAACATTCTGAAAAATACTTGGGGGAAATACAGAGTGTCCCAGAATTAACTATCTATTTCAATGAAATCGGACAAATTTTTAAAAACACACTTTTATTTATGTTTATCATGCTTAATAGTGTTAAAAATGTATAAATTTCTAAATTTTTTCATAATTTTATTTTCATAATTTTTTCATAGTTTTTCATAGTTTTTTTTCATTCTCTTTCAGAACCCTATTAATAATGAATACACAAGAACGCATCTTTGTTGTAACATCCCGTATCAAAGCCTTTTTCATCAGTGTCGAACGCAAGATTCTATGAACTGTTGTCTTGGATATGTTGAGTCTTCGACCGGCCTCCCTAACCGAAGTTGTTGGTTCATCCTCAAACAATTGTCGTACCTGTTCGGTACTGTTTACGTGCTGTCCTTGGGCGTCCTCTTCCCACCTCGTCGTGTACGGATCCAGTTCTTTTAAATTTGTTCGCAAGTTCACGAATCGCTTTGTCTGTAGGACCGGTTCTGTGGAATCTTCTTGTAGATTTTTCTCTGATTTCATTACATTGCATTTCTTTGATACGGGATGTTACAACAAGATGCGTTCTTGTGTATTCATTATTAATAGGGTTCTGAAAGAGAATGAAAATAAAACTATGAAAAATTATGAAAAAATTATGAAAATAAAATTATGAAAAAAATTTAGAAATTTATACTTTAACACATATTAAACATGATAAACATAAATAAAAGTGTTTTTAAAAAATTTGTCCGATTTCATTGAAATAGATAGTTAATTCTGGGACACCCTGTATACACTGTACTGTACTGTACATATTTAGGAAGAATATTTTTTTTTTTTTAGCTTAAAAGAAGGTCAACAATGAGATGCCATAGGAAAAACTAATAAGGAAGGAATCGCATGTAAGATACCTCAAAGCAGTAGAGAGATTGTTTCCGAGTGTCGTGTGAAGCAATTTAAGAAGATTCATGTGGCAGCAGATGGTTTGCGTAAAATAACAAGCAAAAACAGTGAGACAAAAGTTAGCAGTGATACTACTAGAACAAGTTACGGATTAACGGAAGCCCTAATATCCACTCCAGGTTAGGCCAGGAAAGAAAACAAGAAAGTTCAGAAAAGATAGAAGGAAAAACAAAAAAATCACACCTTTCTTATAATTATTATCAAGGTAAAAAAAATAGTTTCGGGAAAAAGTTGAAAGGTTAAAGCAAAGAACAGATACGGCTCTTCTTTTCCCCTCCAATCACTATTATCAGAAATAGTTTGAAGGAGAGTTAAATAAAGAACGCTGAAAAGAAAAGCTTCAGAACACATTCACACCAACTTACGTATCCACATATTAATTAGTGGAAGGTATAAAACAACGCGGTATGAAACGCTACGATAGCGGTTTTTCGAGGACTATCTATTAAACGGGAAAAAGGCATCAAGAACATTAAAAGAAAACGATATATCCGCTAGAGCAGGGGTTCTCAACCCACTTACTTCCATTACCCACCTGAAGCATTGGCGCTCACCCCGTTACCCCTAATGACGCGTAAATTAACCAAAAGTTAAAGTAGTAGTTATAATCATACAATTGTCTTTAAACACCACTCTTAAGTAAAATATGTATGGCTTCCATTACCCTCCTAGATATCCCAAATTACCCCTTTGGGGATAATTACCCACCGGTTGAGAACCCCTGCGCTAGAGTTTGTAGAAAAACTGTAGGGGTGGTGGCTATGGGTCCCCCCTGGGACCCTTATTAACCAATATTTTCATATCATCATAAGGAAATTGCTTTAAATTAATGCCCCATCGAATTCTGACCCTCTCTTTACCGTAGATAGATTGATGATACCGTTATTTAACCCTTTATAAATGCCAATAATTTCCCTACTTAACTAAACCGATAACAACATTTCATTTTTGAACGTCTTTAATGAAATGATTTAAAAGGATTCGTCCGTTGCTTTCTTTTTCAAGGAAAAAACAAACCCTTTTCGGGTCTTCGTAAGAGTTTCTTTGATTTTTCTTTCGTATAAATTTAACGTTAATACCGTTACAACTCTCAATCATAGGACTTTTTCGTTGTTTTGATAATGGTACTTTTCCAATAGCGGAGACGATGAGAATGTAAGGTATATTCCAGGTTGTAAAACCTGGAATATTTAAGGAACATGAAATTTTTTTTTTTCTAAACCGCTGAAACTACTAAATACGATTACGAAGCTTTGAAGTTTTGGTTTTTCACTTTTGACTTTGAATTTTACGCTTCAAATACGGACTTTTCGGTGCTGGTTAAGTGTGCGGTCTACCTACGATTCGGCGGTCTACCTTTTAATTATAGCTTCTTATCTTGTTTACTAATTGTTTGTTTACATCCCATTGTCAATCGCCCTTGACGATTGGTTAGGTTTAGTCATGATATTTTCGTTAGTTTTAACGAAAATATCATGATTAAACCTAACCAATCGTAGGTAGACCGCACACTTAACCAGCACCGACTTTTCTTTGTATTTTCAAATTGCGTTCGAATAATTAAATATAAAAGTTGTTCATATAAAAAATCATTAATAACTTAAAATACGAGAATATTTAAAGTTAAAACCCAAAATTATATAAAACAAAAAATACCCCAAAAATAAATAGAATAATAATAGTTTATATTGAAATCTTGACCAAAAAACAAGGCGAGAAAAAATCACGAGTTGAAATATCGCTTTAAGAGGACTAGTCCTAAAATCTCGGACAAAAAGACTTAATGAAAAAAAACAAAAAAACACCTGTCAGGTTTTATTTAAAAAAAAAAAAACCTTGAGCATAAGATGATAAACACTAATTTAAAGTAAAATTTGGAAAGGCAGATTGACGGTCTCTGATATACTTTACTGTTAAGTACTTTAATTTGAAACGTTTAATAATATTTTACGCAGTAAAGCGACTTATGGTCCACCCTGTATTTAGTAAAAACTGTTCGCTTCAACCTTTGATTGGGTTACGAAAATAAAGGAAATTTCCCCAACATTAATTGTAGGCGTACGGTTATTTCAATTAGTAAATTCTTTCCCATACAAAATTCCAGCATCATTACTAAAATCTCTGACAATTCCATACATTTTCTAGAATTTATATTTTCTAGAACTTTTCTAGAAGTTTTTCAGATTTTCTATTTTGGTAGGCGCCATGAATGAATGAATGAATGAATGAATGAAAAATTTGATAAAGCAACTTACTGAGAAACTGGAGAAAACCAGTGGGGTTCTAAACTGCTTCGCGAGGTATCAGAAGCCACTGCTTTTAACTGAACGAGCCATCCTAGTTCAGGAAAAAGCTTTTGTGAAATCTTATCACTGTTTGAACACATTTCACAATCTCCTTTCGTCTTTATAAAGCATATAAATGCTTTTAGCGCAATGGACAGCACTTTCTGAGCCATAATGGCTCGCTGAGTTAAAACAGTGGTTTTTGATACTGCGAAACACGGTTTACAGCCTCACTGGCTTCATCCAATTTCTCAATAAACTGCCTTCCCAAACTTTTTTTTCTTATAAAGCGAAATTTCTGCACTGAAAGCTTTATATATATATATATATATATATATATATATATATATATATATATATATATATATAGAAACGACGTAAGTATAGAGGAGTGTTCTGCACACGAGGAAGAGAAATAACGAACAAATGAAAAATGAGGTAACCGCCCGGGAATCGAACCCAGGATCTTCCAATTGCCGGTCAGATATGCTATCCACTACACCACGGGCCTCGGATCAGTCAGAAGTCGTAATTCTCCTACATAGGGCAGTTAAATGTGTGTGTATATATATATACATATAATATATATATAGCAGGGTCAGCCCTCGCGAAGCAGCATCAGATTTGGAGTGCAGAAAAACAATGAAGAAAAAGACGATCTAAAAAAAGGGGGGGGGGGGGAACAATCAATTTCTAACCAACAATTTAAAAATACTGATAAAAAAAAAAATATTTGGGAATGTTCCTCGTCAAAGGGGGTTAGTTGGAACGCTCCATCTTACAGTATCAAATGGACATGGAAAACGGACAAATGGATTCACAGATGGTTCACCCAATTTTTATTATTAACCCTTTCACTACGGGCATAGCTTTGAAGCGAATTATATGAATTCGAATTATTATTATGTATATATTCCCCCCTATTTTCAACCTCAGAGGGTGGAAAGAGAGGGATATATACACCCTTGGTTTATAATAAACTACACCCGGAGTTGATAAAATATTAGGAGTTGGTTTATTTACCACACTGGATCTGAGCGCAAATTGGACGTGTAAGTTTATATGCCACACCTGGAGCGAAAGGGTTAGTTACCACTCCACAGACACGTTTCTAATTTCATTTTGACAACAGGCGAACCGCATCAAGCCCTTACGTGTAATATTCCTAAAACAGCTCTCTAATAAGCTTAAAGATTCACGATGTTTCATCGGTCTTCTCGAAGTCTCCATTTGAATTTGGTGGAAATTTGGCTTGGGAACTTAGGAGTGATGCATTAGTGGTCAAAATCGGATTAAGCGAAGATACCTAAGAGTCGGAGAAAAAATAATTCATTTGAAATTCTTCGAGAAAAATTTTAAAATCTTACAAAAAGTTCGTCTCTGTTGCTTCTTTGATGATGTTGTTGCTTCAATGAATGACGTCACGAGAAAAGACTGTCATACGAAATGATGTTTTTCAATTTTTTCTTCCATTTTTTTATCATATTTTACACAGGGAAGAAGTTTTTAAATGTAATAATTAAAGGATTTGCGCAAAACTTACGTTATGTTTTAAATATTATAAATTGCAAGATAAAAATGTCTATACTAGTAGGTTAACCTAACTTAATTTAAAGCAAATCAGAGGATGTATAAAGTCTGAGGAAGCATAAAGGACGACTTATTTGACTTTCAGCATTTTGAATTAAAATCCTAACGTGGGAAAACCTGAAAAATAATCACTTTATACCATAATAAAAGAGCTTCCTCGAAACTTTCTTCAGAACTTCCCCGTTCCCCGACTTTAGCACAAGCAAAAGTGATTAAATATTTCAAAATTAAAAATACTACGGGCACTCAATATATTTTGCCCTGCCCTTTTTTCTTAGCTAAATAATAGGCCAAGGTGCTGAAATGTCTTTTGGGCCATAAGTTTGAACTTTCTGCCCTTCAAATAACCGGATTTTTCCAGTTTGAACCTCCCTTCTTTGTATAAAACCGCTTTTAAACGCCCTCGTATAAAACCGATGGTTAATGCAGTTTCAAAAATGGCGTCTGACAGTGATGTGCGTCGTAAAAAGAGAGCTGTTATCAAGTTCTTAACTGCAGAGAAGGAAACAGTTGGAAATATTCACAAACGTCTACAAAACATTTACGGAGATACTTTTGTTGATCGAAGCACAGTTGGACGCTAGTCTAAACGTGTGAGATCATCGGAGAGGGGGAGAGCCAGCCTCGATGATGAGCCACGCAGCGGTCGCTCGGCGTCGGCTGTGAAATATCACACTGAGCAACGTGCTAACAGCATCATTTGATCAAATCGGCGCGTCACATACAAAGAGCTATCACTGGAGTTAGAAATTAGTGAAGGAAGTGTGAATACGATAATTGAGCAACTGGGATACTCAAAAGTGTGTTCACGGTTTGTTCCTCGCGAACTGACTGAAGATCACAAAACCCAAAGAAATTGCTTCTGAGTCGTTGGTTCGATACGAGACAGAAGGGGATGACTTCCTTTCACGAATTGTGACTGGGGATGAGATTTGGTTACACTTTGAACCTGAAACAAAACGACAATCCATGGAGTGGCATCAAGCAGACTCCCCACGCAAGAAGTTCAAAATGGCTCCCTCTGCACGAAAGGTTATGGCCACCATCTTCTGGGACATGAAAGGAGTGATTCTGGTGGACATTATGAAGAAAGGACAAACAATCAACTCAGAGGCATATATTGCTACCCTACAGAGACTCCAGAGACGTATAAAGCGAGTTCGATCGGAGAGAAAACTGGAAGACGTCCTTCTTTTGCACGATAACGCAAGACCACAAAACAGTTTGCAAACAAGAGAGGCCATCACAAAAATGCTCTTGACTGTGTTAACCCCACCCTCCATACAGCCCGCATCTGGCACCTTCAGACTCTCATTTGTTTGAGCCAATGAAGGATGCTATTCGTGGAAGAATTCGTGGACTTTTACCAGCAAGGAATAAAGGCCCTTGTTTCGAGGTGGAGGAAAGCCGTAGAAAAGGAGGAGACTATGTGAAAAATAAAAACTTGTAAAAAAGGTCACTACTTGTGTACAAAAATTTTTGGAACTTACAATTAAAGTTGGAAAGGAAAAAAAAAAAAGGTGGAGCAAAATATATTGTGACCCTCGTATATAACCCGTTCAACGTACTTGGTAAAAAATGGTCACGGATAAAAATTTACGTATGTGCAATCAACTTGGGTATTTTTGCCTGTATACAGTATACACAGGGTGTCCCATAAGTCCGGTCTCATAAGGAAATTTATTTTAAATTAAATTTACAAAAGAAATACAGTGGAACTAAAACAAATGTTCGAATTTGATGTCTCGTTTTGCCGAGACCTTTTCCATACGAGTGTAACTCACTTCCATATTAGCCAATGCGTGTTATTCTGCCCGCAACAAAAATAAAAAGGTCCCAAACCAAGACATCAATTTAAATATTTGTTTTATTTCTAATGTATTAGTTTTGTAAATTTAATTTAAAATAAATTTTCCTATGAGACCGGACTTATGGAACACCCTGTGTATTGGCTATTGTTGGGAGAACAGCAGCATAAATAAAGTATAAAGCAACGCTTCGAAGTTTTGAATGCAACTAATAGGTAAACTCTCAAAACGATCAAACTTTTAACTCAGATTTGCATTCATTTCATTTCCTAAAAGTTTCTTTTGGGGAAGGAAGGGAAAAAAAAAACCGGCTAAGTTTATATGTTTATAGAGAGAGAGAGAGAGAGAGAGAGAGAGAGAGAGAGAGAGAGAGAGAGAGAGAGAGAGAGAGAAGGCAAAGTAATACCACAAAAGGCTTTGCGGCCCATACCGAGGAGGTACAAATGGCAACGGGTGCCACGGAAAAATTCATACACCCTCAAATAGTATGCAAGATTCGGTCTAACCTTTTCTTGAACAAATCCACAGAAGAACTCTTCACAACTTCTGAAGGTAGCCTATTCCGTGTCACAGATCTTATACGTAAAGTAATTCCCACGCACACTAGTCCTAAACCGTTTCAAACCCAACTTCCAACCATTGTTGCGAGTTGGGTTATCATTTAAACTAAACGTGCTTCTAAAATCGACATTGTTGAACCCGCGTAAGAACTTGAAAACCTCGATGTTTTGACCGCGCAGCCTCCGAGTTTCCAGCGAAAACAAATTCAGGGCGCGTAAGCGTCGATTGTAGTCCATATGCCTAACGGAAAGGATTAACTTTGTGGCCCTCGCCTGCACTCGCTCCAGCCAGCCTCTCAATATCTTTCCTGAGGGTGGGCGACCACAACTGTACAGCATACTCCAGGTGCGGCCGAACCAGAGAATTGTACAGAAAGCACAATCTCCTTGTTTCGAAATCGAAATTGCCTCCTCATATAACCCAACAACTTCTGGGCTTTTTTTTCACCTCTACGCACTGTTTGGTAAACTTAAGGTGTTGCTAATTAGCACACCCAAGTCCTTTTCCAAATCAATGGCCTCGATATTACTCCTCAACATCGAGAAGTCCGACTTCGGATTGGCGTAGCCAATGTGCATCACCTTGTATTTACATTGGCCCCAAGCTTCGTGTCATCAGCGAATTTGGCGATCCTACTGACGATACCACCATCGATATCATTTATGTAAATGATAAACAACAGTGGCCCCAAAACGGAACCCTGAGGAATCCCGCTAGTGACCGAGGCCCAACCCGAACTAGCCCCTTTAATTACAACCCTCTGCCGCCTATACTTCAGCCAGTTTTCAATCCACCTACCTACTTCCCCACCGACACCCAGAGCACGCACTTTGGTCATTAGCCGGCGGTGAGGTACCTTATCAAAGGATTTCTGAAAATCGAGATAAAGTATATCAATCGCCCTACTCTTATCATACTCACTCAACATGACGTGGAAAAACTCGAATAAGTTGGTGAGACACGACCTATGCCGCCTAAACCCATGTTGGGAGTCCCCAAGCAGCTTGTAGGAATCCAAATGGTCAACGATTCTATCCGCTATTATCCCTCTAATAATTTACCTACAACCGAAGTGAGACTAATGGGACGATAGTTCCCTGGACTCTCGTGATCCCCTTTCTTAAAGATAGTGGTCACGTTGGCTTCCCTCCAGTCACCAGGCACCTGGCCCGTCTCCAACGATTTGTTGAAGACCGTAGCCAGGTGGGGAGCCACCTGGTCGCGCACCTCTCGCAACACTCTAGGGAGGAACTGGTCTGGCCTATGAGCCTTAAACGCGCTGTTTGTCTATTCTATCGGCAACGACTGTCGCGGTACACCGAACACTATCCAGGCTAGCACCTTCGTGTCTAACGCCTGGAGGTCCGCAGAACGCCGCTGGGGTCCTTTATCATGCTTCTAATGGGCTTTCTACTATTAACATAACTGAAGAACTCCTTAGGGTTCCCCTTGCAGAGGCTTGCCACACGAGTTCTTCGTTAAGTTTCGCTAGCCTAACTTTCGCCTTCACTTCCCTGCACAGGCGGACATACGCCTCAGTGTTCTCATGGGAACGATTGGCCTTCGCCCTCCTAAACGCAGCTTTCCTATTTCGGATAGCCGAAACGATATCACGACTGATTACTGAACCACTTAGGCTGCGTTGAAGCAGGGGTGACCGGTTTTGAGGGTATGGCAGCAGACTGCACCACCATAAACTGGTCCCAGAATGCACTCCACACTTCCTCAACATCGCCAGCGACTTCTAACCCCATCTCACCTACGCTATCCCGGAGGCCAACAAAGTTCGCCCGCCTTAGATCGAGCTTACTGCCTCTAGAGTTACTACGCTTCACCCGAGGGACGCACACACAGAACATAATCAGACCGTGATCACTCCCGCCCAACGATTCGTCAACGGTGAGGCCAGTGACGAGGTTGTCTTTGGTCGTGAATACTAAGTCTAGAACGCTTTCGGCCCATTGACCCACTGAGTGAGGAAGTTCTCATCAGCAGTCAACTAGCCTCCTCCCTTCGGCATCAGCAGTCTTGTCTTCCCACTTTATGCCGCGACAGTTGAAATTTCCTAAAACTACACACACCCTGTCCCCTGGGAGAGAGAGAAGAGAGAGAGAGAGAGAGAAAGAACTCAAGTTATAACGGGAAACCAGACCTGTGCAAAATTGTGTGAAACTGTGAAAGGGAAGAGGTTCATCAAATTACAACCTCGTATATACTCTTTACAATCTCAGTATATATAACGGGTGTGCCATAAAAAAGGGTACATTTTAAAAAGGCTATAAAATAACCCAAACCACGTGATAGAGGAAGGGTGAAAATAGTGATATCCATCACAAACACGTTTTCGCCTGTGGTGGCGCTTAGGTACCTTAAGACGCGCGACCCCTCATAATATATATATGCTGCAAACCCACAAGGAAAAAAGAAAAACGATTCCAAGGCCTTTCGTTTATTCAGAGCTACACCTCGTCATTCCCTGACGAGGTGTAGCTCTGAATACACGAAAGGCCTTGGAATCGTTTTTCTTTTTTCCTTGTCGGTTTGCAGCATTCATTCATTTCACGTGTTTAATTGTGAAATTCATCCCATATATATATATATATATATGTAAAGAACGACGCTTGTATAGAAGAGCGGAACGCTCTTCTACACAAGCGTCGTTCTTTACATTAATTATACTGTGTTGTTTGCAGTTAAAAAAAAATATATATATATATATATATAGTTTCTTCCCACTCTTTTGTATTTTAGAAATGGGAAATTAAAATTTCCGCCGAGTATTATTACACTGAGCGATGGGAAATTTAAGGACTTTATTAGATTTCTGATATTAGCAATGGCATCAGGGAATTTTGCAGCTGGAGTATTCGGAGGTCTGTAGATGACTATTAGAACGAGCATCACGTTTAGTTTTCAATTTTTACTGCAAAAAGTTTCACGTATCTACATTATTTGATTTACTAATTATTGTTTCTGTCCTGCGATTCTCACGTGTGTATGGAGCACAGCCACCTTTTCGTTTTTCGGTTCTGTCAGCTCGCAGTATGTTATAAGCATCGATTTGTATTTCTCTTTTTTTTATCTATCCACTATTCACAGTTTTCAGTCAGCTTGGCAGTCTTTAAGATGTATTTCTGTAAAGCACGCGATGTCAACTCTTGTTTTACCCATAAATCCTTTCGGGTATGACACTTTGTTCAGCGGGTGGCTCGGTTTTGGCCCTTGAGTATTTGCCAGGAACATATTTATTTTTTTTAGTTTTGTGTTTGCCCTTGTCATTCCAAATTCGTTATCCTTCAGTGTCGCCTGTTTCGTACGTAACCCAATAGTCATCCGAGAAAGATTCGTTTCCGTTTACCTATTCTGGTAGCTTCTTGCCTGATAACGGTTCGGCTCGGAGGTTCTCAGCTGTGTTGACCGTATGTGTTGTACGAGGTCCCAGAGCCGTATTGTGTCTGCGACGACATCACATAAAGCAGTAGAAGGCAACCTCTGAACCGCGGGTCAATCGTAGTATATATAAAATAATAAATATTATATAGAAAGAGTGTTTTTATTATAAAATGTCCCGAAAATAGTGGATTTTGATTTAAATTTTTAACACTGACTCATTATCAAATTATCAATAAATCAAAATGAACCACTTTCAGAAAAGGTTGCCTACCACTGACATAAAGCATGTTTTGCATTAATTCCTCCACCCGATATATATAATATATATATATATATATATATATATGCGGCATGAGAAGGTGCCCCACTTAAAGGACATTCGATTCCACTCGTATGTAGAAGAATTATGAGTCCTGATTCTTGAGAGGCCCTTGGTGTAATGATTAGCATGTCTGACCAGCAATCGAATGATCCTGAGCTCGATTCCGGGGAGGTGCCTCATTTTTCATTACTTGTTTTCTCTCTTCTTGTGCGGACACTCTTCTGACAAGCGTCGTTCTTTACACACACACACACACATATATATATATATATATATATATATACACCACAGTGGGTGAATTATAGAAAAGGTTCTGGCAGAACCCAACATTTGCTGTACAACAGGTCTTTTAGACTCTTACATAAATTACCCCCGAGATGCTCAGCTTCGCAAATGTTTGCTACCCGCAATGTCCCGAGCTTCCCGGAGGTAACAAAACGTGCTCAATACAGTCTGATGCAAAGAATTAAAAAATCAACCAACCCGATTATCCAAGCTATCCATGAGTCCTGCCGTTTATCCTATAAGCTATCGAATTATTGGTACGAAAATGTCTGTCTTTAGCTCCACTTAACTTCGACACTACTGTATTATTTCTAATCAACTGTATATATTTCTATCCTTAGTATGTGTGACTGTCATTGTATTAATAATATTCGTCATATGAATTATAGTCTGCCACTAAACCTTTTCATTTTCATATATATACAGTATATATATATATATATATATATATATATATATATATATATATATATATATATATGTGTGGTGTGTGTGTGTGTTGCAAAGTGGCGTGTTTCCAAGCAGGATATTTAGGACTAGTTCGAAATTTGTTAATTTCATTTATTAGTGTGTTATTTAAGTCGGACACTCTTTAAGTGCGAATGTGTCGCAATTTTGGAAAAAAAAAATATATATATATATACACACTTTTGTTGAGTTTGAACGACGGTTCAGGATCGACCTGCGGTCGACCCCTCTGCAGCATCCCGCCTCATTTGCGGGACTTGGTGAAGGAGGGAATTGCTCTCTGATCTCCTCCTGCCCTCGTAGCCAGCCACACATGGCTGGTCCGGGACTTTGCACAAGAATCTGTCCAGCTGGTTCTTGAAGTAATTCAGGTCGGTGTGCTGGAGATTCCTCACTTCTTTTGGAAGGACATTGAAAAGCTTTGGGCCCCCCCTATTCTGAGGGTATTTTCCATCCTCGTTTCATGGCCCCTTGTCCCACCGCTGCTGGGACCGTACACAATCTACCTCTTCTCTCATTCCAGTTTGTTTCTATTTCATTTCTGAGGTTAGGGACAGAGCCCTCAAGTATTTTCCATATGTATATTATTGTGTACCGCTCGCGCCTTCTTTCAAGAGAATAAAGTTTCAGGGATTGTAATCGAGACCAGTAGTCTTCACCTTCCGTTTCCTCTATCTTAGATGTAAAAGTCCTTTGTATAGCTTCAATGCTCGCAATGTCTCTTCCATAATTTAAGCATGATGTTTGCTTTTCTGTTGCGGAAGCTCCTACAGATGATTCCCATTATTTTTCTAGCCGTTGTGATTTTGATTTTATAGTGCTCTCTGAATTCTGCATCCGACGACATTATTACTCCAAGATCCCTGACTTGTGGATTTGGTATTATCTGTTTGGCTTGCGGAGTTTTGTACCCTTTTTTCTGTAGCTCTTTGTTATTACCATATCTTAGAAGTTGGAATTTTTCTTCGTTGAACTTCATATTGTTGTCTTCTGCCCACTGGAATAATGTTTCAATGTCGTTTTGTAATTTTCTTATGTCATCTTCGTTCAATATTTCCTTACATATCTTTGTGTTATCTGCGAAGTATGATACAATACTGTCCTTAATATCTGCATCAATATCTGCAATCATTATTATGAACAGCAAGAGAGCTAATACTGTCCCTTGTGGGACAGAGCTCACGACTTCCGATTTAACTCCGTTTACCACCACTCTTTGCGTTCTTTGCGTCAAGAAATTAAATATCCACCCTCCTAGCTTTCCAGTAATTCCTGTATCCTTAAGTTTGTGTGCTATGATTCCATGGTCACATTTATCGAAGGCTTTAGCAAAGTCAGTATATATTACATCAATGTTTTGTCCTCGACACAATGTTCCTAATATTTTCTCCTGGTGGTCTAGTAGCTGTGACAGGCATGATCTACCCGCCCTCAAGCCATGTTGATTTGGGTTGTATAAATCTTTTTCTTGTATGTAGTAGGTAGTTTTGCCCCTTATTATGCGTTCAAAACACTTTATAAGGTGTGAGGTGAGAGCCACTAGCCGATAATTTTTGGGCATTGCTCCGTTACCACCTTTAAATAGGGGGGCAATGTTCGCGTTCTTTAAGGGGAGTGGAATTTGTCCTGTCTCAAGTGATTTCCTCCATAGTAAGTATAGCGGTTTTGCGATACTCTCTTTGCATTTCTTCAGAAATGTGGCACTCCATGTGTCTGGTCCTGGCGCTGAATTGTCTCGCATCTGTGATAAGGCCGTAATTACATCTCCTTCCGTGAACTCGAAGGCCATTAATAGGTTTATGCTGGGATTTGTTCTTGGTTGATCTGTGTCAATGTCGAAAAACTCGTCTGGGTTTTCCACTTCCATCTCGGACTTAGGGGTGCTAAACACAGATTTAAATTGTTCCCTAAGCAATTCACTTATTTCTTTCGGGTCATTTGTGTATTCGGCCTTCCCGTCTATTAACCGTCCAATACTCTCCTTACACTGCATTTTCCTTTTCGCAAACGTGTAGAAGTATTTTGGGTTATTTTTTATGTTTTCTGCTACCTTGTTTTCCTCCTCGTTTGTCTTATGTATGAATGTTTGCTTTAGGTCCATTTCTATTTCGCCAAGTTTCCTCTCTAATTTGAGTCTCTTTGCATCAGTTCTGCATCTGTGATGTTTTACGGTTTGTCTTCATTGTCTGAATAGAGTCCTGATTTTCTCTCGAGCTTGCTACGTTTTCTTTCCTGTCTCTCTGGAATATGTTTCAGTATTATAGGTTTGGCTATTTCAGTATTCTCGATGCAGTTTTCAGCCTTTTTCGCACTTATGTAAGTGTGTTTCCGTTAGGCATATGATATCTATGCTGGTTTCCGTAGCTAAATTTTGCATGTATTGTAATTTGCAGTCTGCATGGTCCGTATAGAGGCCTTGTATATTTGTGTATAATACATTTACCGGGTTTCTAATCTTCGTGTTCGATTTTCCTAAATGATGGTCGTTTCCTGGTCGATGTCGGTTCCTGTTTGGAGTTATTGGTTGGGCCGCTGCATTTGAGAGTATTGGGGTTGCGGCCCGTGATACTACTGTGGTTGTTGTATTATTGGTGGGTGGTGTTGAATAGGAAGGTGATGTGCGTAATGTTGTGGTGCATATGTTTGCGGCGTTCTGTCTCTCCTTGTTAGAAGGGCAAGCTGAGCTTTTATTGTCCTCATTTCTTCTAAAAAATATATTTCATTACTCTTGCTATTTCTTCTATGTCGAATATGATCCGTTCTTTCCCGTTCTCTTCTTTGCGTACCCTTTACGTGAAAAAGCGGGCACTCTATGTTCAGGCATTTTTTCTCAGTAATTGACTGTCTGCACATACGAGGGTGAAAAAAGTCGCAGTTTGGTCCGTACCTGCACTTCCCATTCCTCATCATATAGAAGCATTTTGTAGGGTGATTCTATATGCAGTTTGAGCCATATTTGCACGCACCTATTTTATAATATTCGCATATGGCCCGTCGTTTAAATTCTTTCTGAGTCTTGTGTGATTCGATTTCCTTCTTCTGCTTCGCCACCACTTCTTCCCTACTCAGTGGGGTTTTCTTCTTCGGCGTGTATTTCGTATCTCCCTCTTCTGCCATGGGTACCTCTTTTTCTGAGGCTGCTTTCGCCCCTCCCTGTAGTGTGTTTTCTTTTTCCTTCTCGGTTGTGCAGGCGTTTTCTGTTTCCTGTTTTTCTGTCGGTAAAACTGCTGTACTTGATTCTTCTATTTCAACATTTTGTGTTCCCCTCTGTACTAATTTTCTATTGTTTTCCATGCACTTGACGCATAAGAAACCACAAAGGCCTATGATTTTGTTATTTATTCTATTTACCATTTTCCTGTCTTTTCTATCTAAGTTCATGCATTCGTAGTGCTTAAAGGTATTGCGCAGAATGCAGTTTAAGCCCGAGGTCTGGTTTGCTTCATTTTTGCAATCGCAAAGTTGATATGCTGCACATTCCATTACACATAATCCAGCTTTATTCAATTTTCTGACTTTCCCGCAATTTACACATTTCTTCGTATGTTTTGCCATTTTCTCCTTTATTTTCCTCTTCTCGCTTCTCAAATTTCTCTCGATAACTCGACCTTCGTTTTATGGTACTGACCTTTTTCCCTCTTAGGCCTAGTGTACAATCTCAGAGCTGTTTTTCCGTTCGAAGTGTTTTAAATTTATGTTTTATTTTGATGTTTTTTCTTTGTGCAAGCTATATGCCACCAGCTTTCACTTAACTTATTATCGCGAATTCACTGGTATTTAATAGACACACTGGTATAAGATAGAATTTACCACTGAACTTATAAACACTAGTTATTTCGATATTA
The DNA here is from genome assembly GCA_023014485.1 of Bathynomus jamesi. Taxonomy (NCBI): domain Eukaryota; kingdom Metazoa; phylum Arthropoda; class Malacostraca; order Isopoda; family Cirolanidae; genus Bathynomus; species Bathynomus jamesi. Next base: position 28,753 of record JAJOZX010000423.1, read on the forward strand.
CACAGAGCGGATATATATATATATATATATATATATATATATTATATATATATATTATATATAATAATATATATATATATATATAATTATATTATATATATAATATATATATATATATATATATATATATATATATATATATATATATATATATATAGCGAAACAAAGTACAGCAGCGGTCAATAAGGCGAACAAAGTGTTAGGTTTTATAGCTCGAAATTTTGAGTACAAATCGCGCGATATTATAGTTCCTCTTTATAAATCATTAGTTAGACCCCATTTGGAGTACGCGGTCCAATTTTGGAATCCGCATATGCGCAAAGATATAGACAAAATCGAAAGAGTTCAAAGACGAGCAACTAAGATGATTCCTTCGCTTAGGTCAAAGTCGTACGAGGATAGGCTTAAGGAGTTAAAATTGACAACACTCGAGACTAGGAGGTTAAGGGGTGATCTAATCCAGGTTTTCAAAATTATGAATGGGTTCGATAACGTAGATAGAGATGGATTTTTCGAAATATCTCAATATAATAGGACTAGAAATAACGGGTGTAAGTTGACAAGTAGAAGGTTCGAGACAGCAGTTGCGAAAAACTTTTTTACGCATAGAATAGTAAATAGCTGGAATAGTTTGCCGGTAGAAGTAATTAGTAGCACGTCTATAAACATGTTTAAAAATCGATTAGACGTATATGTTGATAGATTGGGTATAGTTTAAGTTAGTAAAATTAAGGCTTTGCGGTGATAGATCCCCACAGCTCAACACAAGTGTTGTGGGATATAGGGAGGCAGCGTCTTGGGTTAGGGGATACTCTCTGTCCTTACACACCCCATTTAAAGAGATTCCTCTGCCGAGCGGTGCCCCCCATAGTACTGTGAGGTATTGAAAAACTCATGATCTTCACTTGCCCCACAAACACCTTTAAATGGGAGACCCAAAATGGGTGCACACACATTTTTACATTACTGTACAGTCTTTACAGCCACACCTACACTTTTCCTCCTAAGTATATATATTGTAATGTATATGGTTGTAAATTTTGACTTGGTCCGCAATCGATATGGACCGTGACTTATTTTTCGTTGGCAAGGTACTAGTATTGATGGATACCGTAATGAAATTGACTGGATTCTTTGGATCTGATATATTTGCATGTCGGTTATAAATAGATATAGAGTGTAACATATTTGTGGATAGTAGTCTATTATGACTTGATCCTCTGGATCCAGAGATTCTATCTTTAGTTTTAAATCGATAATTAATTAGTTTTAAATCGATAAGTAATTAATTTTAAATTGATAATTATTTAGTTTTGTAAAATTGGTCGTTGCCAATGTACAGGAAGTTGTTACATAAATTTCTTATGTTCTTGTGGTTGGGAACCCACGTAAAATTGTAGGTCCCCTCCGCCACCACGGAGGACATACACAATACACAATTACGAACACAGGTAGACCAGGCATGAGTGGATCCTAGGGTCTTTGTTGGTCTGAAACATTATATATATATATTATATATATATATATATATATATATATATATATCCTTTGTAATTGTATATGCAATTCCATTTTAAAAATTGGGAAAATCCGAAACGATTCAAAAATTTATACGCCCAATAAATTAAATGCAAATATCGAGCTGCAGGGCAGCAGCTAAAAAAAATTAGTGGAATGATAACACTGCCCAACACCAATTTTGCTGATTTAATTCTAACACCTGTTTTTAGGTAACTTTGGTGTGCTGATTTAAAAAATCACCTTAGTTTTTGCCTATCACGTCAGGTTTTCGAGCAATCAAGTATGGAGATATCGCATTTTGGCAGGGTTATGCCCAATTTTTTTTCTTTTCAAAAAATAAGTTTTTACATACTCAGAATCAGCATGGAAAAGTAAACAATTGTGAAGGGATTGAACTTTAATATACAATGGTAATATTGACACAAAGTGATTAAAAGCGTTTAATAAGCAAAAAATGAATCCATGATCATGACGTCACGTTCACACCTGGGGAAATCAGAGATACCCAAGATTTTAATATGTTGTACATGACCTTTAGATTTAATGCACAGATTTGCGTATTCCACAGATAAAATTTTAACAGCAAAACAGCTGTTAACAGGTCTCAAAAATCATCAATTTTGATAAGTGCCCTTCATGGATCACCCAAAATAGGCATATTGCATTGCACATTGCACGAAAACCTGATGTGATGGACAAAATCTAAGGTGATTTTTGAAATCAGCACATCAATATTATCCAGAAACAGTTCTTAGAATTAAATCACCAGCAAAAAATGTTTTTTTTGTTGGGCAGTGTAATTTCAAATCTATCCATCCATCCAACATTGCTTGTTGCGAGAGAAGTCATCTCGAAGTGTGTGGCAAATGTTTAGTTTTCCTTTTCAATGACCGAATTTTCAATAATTTTTTTTAATGGTTCCTTAGTTATTTTAATTTATATAATCATATTAGTCTAAGTTTTTAGACTTTTTTAATTAACCAACTAGTGCCCATTGGTAGAATTTCCTACCCGGCAAATTTGTTTGTCATTATTGCATCACTTTTTCTCGTATTCACGTGATCTTCGGTATGAGTCATTGATATGAAGTTAATCTTTCCTGTTTAGTTCTTTGACGAATAAAAAGATTTTTTATTGCAAAACACCCCTTTTAACCTTTCCTGACATAATTTACGTCTAACTTTGAATGGATCATCTTTGACACCGGTAATTTTCTGCATTTATTTAGCAAAGCAGCCGTTGGATTTAAGTCCACCGCTAAGTGATTTCCTCTTATGATATTTAATATCAGTATGTGACAGCTTCCACGGTCTTCCGAGTCTGCTCTTATTATGAGTAATGCTAATTTAATTGTATTTCTTAATTAGATTCTCAACACCCGTTTCAGAGACCCTCAATGTTTAGTAATTTCGTTAGCTATGCAAAACCAATGCATAACGTTATTAGAATATGTCTTACTTTATGAGAAATAGAGCATTTCGGAGCCTTATCTCGTAAATGGAAATAGAAAATAGCATCACTAAAGTTAATCTGTAGGAAAATGAAATCCAATGTACGAGTATCAAGGAGAAAACACTGGCTTATGTCAACATTTAAAGGTTCATTTCCCTACTTAAGCAAAAGAATATTGGTGACTCCACATAAAAATCACCTTATTGTGAACTTCAGCATGCATTTAACGACATAAAAGACATAAAAATAAATAAAAACTCAACTACACTTTCCTAAAACTTGACTTAACTGCGATAAGACAAAATTACCCTCATTTCATTTCTACGCACGGTTTTTTTTTTTTTTTTTTTTTTTTCAAACACAAATTTTAGTCTTATTTCAATAAAAAAAAAAGTTTACTACAATCGCTAAAATTACTTTAGTTAATCCATATCTTTATCCATATAATCAATGGTCAGGGGTTGCCAAAAATGTTTTTTTTTGTATAACAGTGTGTGTATATAACGCACATACATACATACTTTCCTCCGATAACAGGCTTGGGACAGAAACTCAATCGGTGAGTGAGAAGGGAAGAAGAGAGAGGAAGGGAACAACAAATAAAGGCTATTTTGGGTCTCATTTTTGGACAAAGTCAATTGTTTTTTGTTTTTTTAATTTACCATCAACCTCTCTGTCCTCTCTTGAAAATAAGGTCAAACAATTCAAGTTAGTGTTCTTATAATATATATATATATATATATATATATATATATATATGGTGTACGGTATAATGGAAAATTTCAGCCATATAATATTCATGAATTTCAAAACAAACACATCAAAATATGGAAATGAACAGAAACTGAACCAATTTGTTCCGTCGTCATAAAATGGCGAGAAAAATAAAGTTGAGGGGGGGGGGTGAGCGGGAAGCGCAGAGCATATTCCCCGCGCGTATCAAAAAACAAATAAAAATAAAATATATCTATTTGGTCAAAACTGCATTTAAATTTACACGTCCCGAATGGGAACCGCGTCTGGTCCAGAATTTTATATTTCTCTTCGCTTCACAGACTGATAATACTTAAACGCTTCTTTCTATTTGGCCCTTTATTTCATACCTTGGGGGTAGATACACACAATTGGCGTAATTAACTTGGTTATCAGGATGTTATTAACGGCTTGCTGTGGTCTACTTCGTGAAATTTGTTACCCTACTAAAGAATCTACGACGTTCGAGTATCAACCTATCCTAAATTACGCAGAAAGCAAACTCTATTTCAGTATAAACTTTATAATACGCAAAAATCCGTGACGATGATGATGACTACTGAGATACGAGGTGAGTCAAAAGTCCTGCCTCGAAAATAACTATACATTAAATACGTTTGAGGCAGGACTTTTGACTCGTCTAGTATACCCACGATCGTTTCGACCGTAAGTCACTGAAGAACACATACTCCATTATAATACAACTTAAACGCAATAAATTTTTCTTCTTTGCAGAAAAAATTACTACTATTACTACTACTACTTCTAATAATAATAATAATAATAATAATAATAATAAGTCTAATAATAATAAATAACTAAATAAATAAATAAATAAATAAAAAGTTTCAAATTCAACCGAAATGTGATTTACATTAAAAATCATTTGAAGGAATTACTTTCCTATAGCAAATATAACACGAGAAACTGTTGGACAGAGGCCCAACAACAATAACTAATAGTGTGTACTACTGACCAAAAATGTAGGAAATGACTCATAACTTTATATATATATTTGTGATGTAACCCGAAGTTCTTGGACCTCCCAATGGTTCGAACTGGTCCGGAATCCAAATATGTTTATCTTACGGCACAATTAAGTCACAAAATGTACCAGAAACGTGTCATTCGAGGGTTAGTCGTATTACATATTAAAACTATCATAGTTTGGCTAAAATTCACACTATATACTTGCAAAGATTGAAAATAGCGGTCCGGAATCCAAATACAATTATTTCGCAGTTACGACAAACTGTATCCGAAAGGCATTATTTGTATTACATTATTACATATTAAAACAAGCAAATACTGTAATTTAGATCAAATTCATACTTTACAGTTGACAAAAATTGAAAAAATTGTGATCAAACGGGTCGGGATCACTTTCTTTGAAGCCCGGTTTTGGACCGGTCTAGTTGAATCTAGTTCCCGCCATTAAAGCTTATGATTTATCATTATTATATATATATATATATATGTATATATATATATATATATATATATATATATATATATATATATATATATATATACAGGACGATACTACAACGCAAACATTTTGCGATTCTGTCTTAATATCGCCTCGGTTCATTGGTACATAAGCCCATTTGCCATGCACCTCCATTGTCATGATGAACAGTAACTCTCATCCATCAATCTTTATTGCGCTATTTATCATCGCTCTCTGTACGAGAGGAACTTCATAGAAAGTGCGTGGCACTGGCCCTTTATAATCTCTCGCTGTAAATCTAAAGCATACAAGTTAGCGTCGAGAATGGCCTCATCTAATGCAATTGGGAAACCTAATAAATTAACACTTGAAGTTAATAATCTAGGGATCCATTAACTTTGTTCGTTCGCGAGGTAATAATGAGTAAAAAGGCTGTTTACTGACATTTAATTTTAAATTAGATTCGGTATGCGGCAGTCATTAGTAAACATGCGATTATAACGCAATGATTTGAGTTTTCACAAGGACGATTGTGAAGGTAAAAAGCATTTCGCATTATACCTTTAAAGCCAATGCTTTTCCTTCTTATCAAAAAAGGTCTGAGTATGTCTGCATTATCACCGGACACCTTTAAAGAAACCAATACATTATTTTTCATTTAAAAATTTACTTTACAAATGGGTTTAATCCGACATTTGCGACACCGCCTTACTTTCACCTTTAAAACTCTAACAAAGAAAAAACCCCAACTTTTATTTTCTTTCCTTGTATATTATGTGAAAAGTTTTACCAACTTTCTTCTTGTCCTTCAAGAGACAAATTTCATTCTACGACACAATACATGAACCAATAAATTTACGAAATGAGATCACATAAAAACAAGCGATCTAATGTCACGCCATTGTTCCTTTAAATAACACTGTTCCTTTAAATAACACTGTTCCTCTCAATAACACTGTTCCTCTCAATAACACTGTTCCTCTCAATAACACTGTTTCTTTAAATAACACTGTTCCTCTCAATAACACTGTTCCTCTCAATAACACTGTTCCTCTCAATAACACTGTTCCTCTCAATAACATTTGTTCTATAAATAACATTTGTTCTATAAATAACACCTCTATATTACACATTAAGTAAGTAAAATCTAAATTACATTACGTAAATAGTGGCTTAACGCGACCCATAATTTATATATTTAAATAATAATAATGGCGATATTAGGAAAATCGCCTTATCTTACATCTTGTCAAGAAACTAACGTAAGTGATACAAAGAGGTACACGAACTTTAAACGTGATTCAAGATAAGTTTCGTAAATCCTTCAGTGGACCTTGGGTAACTAGGATAGTAGTCTAAATCCTTCGATGATAGCGATTTCACCACCTGATAAAACCCGGAAGAAAAACACAAAACATCGAGCCCTGCCTCCTTTAAACTTCCCTACCCCCCCCTCTTTCGATCCAATTTAGGATCCTGGCACTGTGCCAGACAAAATCCGAAACGGCTTCCCTTCTTGGCACCTTTCCAACTGTCTATTTTAGCCCCAAAACAACATACAGTATATCGTTTCCCCTCACCCACCCATTTATTAAATTATTATTATTATTAATAGATATATATATATATATATATAAAAAGGAAATATATATAAATATATATATATATATATATATATATATATATATATATATATATTATATATATATATATATATATAAAGGAATATATATATATATATATATAAAGGAATATATATATATATATATATATATATAAAGGAATATATATATATATAATATATATATATATAGATATATATATATATATAAAGGAATATATATATATACATATATATAAAAAGGAATATATATATATATATATATACACATCTCACCAAAATATTTGAAAGAATTGTTAGACAGAAAATCTATGACTTTTTGGAAAACTCAGAAAAAATTCAATGATAACCAACACGGGTTTCGGTCAGGCAGATCATGCCTGTCACAACTAATGGAACACTACAACAACATTATTGATTCACTTGAAAGTAATGAAAACTATGATGTACTATACACAGACTTTGCTAAAGCGTTCGACAAGTGTGACCATGGAATCATAATACATAAACTGAAAATATATGGGAATAACAGGAAAAGTAGGGAAATGGATATATAATTTCCTTAGTGAGCGGAGGCAAGTCGTTACAGTACAAGGAGTATCTTCATCAGAATCAGAGGTCCTCAGCTCAGTACCACAAGGAACGGTATTAGCTCCACTACTCTTCATAATCATGCTAACTGACATAGATGAGGACGTTACCAGAGACAGCACAGTAACATCCTTTGCAGATGACACAAAGATCAGTAGAAAAATACGAAAACCAGAAGACATAGGATCTCTACAAACCGACATAAACAAAATTTACAAGTGGACGGAAGACAACAATATGAAGTTTAACACCGAGAAATTTCAGCTATTACGGTACGGAAAAAGAGAAGACCTAAAGTCCATGGAATATTATACCCCAAATGGACAGGAAGTCCAGAGAAATTCCAGAGCAAAAGATTTAGGGGTTGTAATGACAGATGATGCGAAATTTGAAACACAAAATAAGATAGCAGTAAACAGAGCAAAGAGAATAACGGGTCTGATATTGAGAACTTTTAAACGAAGGGATAGGAATGTAATGATCCCCCTACTGAAAACCCTGATAATACCCAAACTGGAATACTGCTCGGTCCTAACATCCCCATATAAAAAAGAAGACATTAGACAGCTGGAGGGGATTCAAAGAAGTTTCACAGCCAAGATCAATGGGTGCAAAGAACTAAATTACTGGGAAAGGTTACGAGAACTAAACCTATATTCACTGGAAAGGAGAAGAGAGAGATACACCATTATTTACACTTGGAAAATAATGGAGAAACTAGTCCCTAATCTTACTCTGAATCCCATAACTCCCCAAACAACGGTGGAAGGTAGAAACGGTAGACTGTGTCGTATTCCCAAATTGAAGGCGAGACAGGGAACATCCTTAACCCTGAAAGAAAATAGTTTTGTAGTGAGAGGACCAAAACTATTTAATCAGCTGCCCAAAGACCTAAGAAACACGAAGGGAGTTGCAGTGGAAATCTTCAAAAGAAGACTTGACGCCTGGCTCAGAACAATCCCCGATGAGCCGGGCGTACCTGGCTATGTGAGGTGGAGAGCGCAAGAATCCAACTCACTACTTCACCAGGCCAACTCGAGAGGAGGGGCGACACGCTTGACCTTCGCGAAATGAGAAATCATCACGTGGAACCTTTGTAAGGTTGTAAGGTTATATATATATATGCTCTCTCTCATTTTTTTAATTCCCAAAATTACCAAATGTACACACAAGGTAGGAATTTGAAAACCATAGAAAAGGAAAGTACAGTGAAACGAATGTGTAATAAAGAGAATGGCAATAAATTTGGTGATGTTTTCTTCCATTTTAAAAAATATGGAGTGATTAACATGATCATCATCATTAAATGACAAAGTACAAAACATGCGAAAATTAAATACACATAAAAAGGCATAAAATCTACAAATAAAGAGAACTTCAGAAAGAAGTTTCAAAGCAGTTTCCAAAACCAAATTATTAATTTTCGGCACATTATTAAAATTATTTTTCGGTCAACTTTTTTCCCCCAATTTAACTATATGAATGAGTGAGTTTGTGAGTTGGTTTCTTGAGCCCTCCATTTCACATAACCAGGTACACCCGGCTCATCTGGAATTGTTCTGACAGCAAAGTTATTTTCCTTCGGGGTTGAGGATGCTCCCTGTCCAGAGATTAGTTTGGAAACGCGACACATTGGTTCCTTTCCTATTTTCCACTGTTGTTTGAGTGGTTGAAACCGAGACTAGGGAGTAATTTCTCTATTAAAATTCATGTATAAATAATAATAATAATAATAATAATAATAATAATTTCTTTATCTTAATCTTATTATTTTGTTTTTCTTTCTTTCCAACGAGTATAAGTTTATTTACTTAATTTTTCGCAGTAATTTAGTTCGTTGTACCCATTGATCTTGGCTGTAAAGTTTCACTGAACCCAGTCTGGTTGACTAAATCCTTCTTTTTTTTATATGGGGATGTTAAAACTCGGTCTTAAAGACTGAGCAATACTGCACTCGGGTATAATAAGTGTTTTCAACAGCGAAATCATTATATTCCCTCTAAAAGATTTTCTTCGTGCCTTCTTTACAGTTATCTTATTTTGTGTTTCAAATTTGGTGGTGGTTTGTCATTTATAACTCGTAAATCTTTTGCTTCAGAATTTCTCTGGATTTCCTGTTTATTTGGACCAAAGTATTCCATGGATTTTAGTTCCACACCTCTTTCTTATTTTAATAGCTGAAATTTCTCGGTGCTAAATTTCACAATGTTGCCTTCTGACCGACTGTAAATTCTGTTCGTTTCCCTATGTAAAGATTCTAGAACATTCGTGTTTATTATTTTTCTAATGATTTTAATGTCACCCACAAAAGAGGTCACTGTGCTATCAATGATAACTTCATCATCATCATCATCTATCAGTTAGCATGATTATGAATAATAATGGAGATATCATGATTATGAATAATAATGGAGATATCATGATTATGAGTAATAATGGAGATATCATGATTATGAATAATAATGCAGATAGCATGATTATGAATAATAATGAAGATAATCATTATTGTATTATTTCTCATTAAATCTATTTCTATCCTTAGTATTTGATTTGTCATTGTATTCTATTGTCGGTTCGTATTATTAATATTTGTCATATGGACTATGATCTGCCAGTAAACTTTTTCATTTTCATTCATTTTCATTTCAATACTGTTCCTTGTGGTAATGAGCTACGGACCTCCGATTCTGAAGATGATATTCCTCGGACTGTAACGACTGGCTTCCGCTCACACTCAAGAAATTATATATCCATTTTCCTATTTTTCTTCGCTCTTTCCATATATTTCTATTTATACGCTACGATTCTACAATCACGTCTATCGAACGCCTTGACAGTCTGCGTATATCACATAATAGTTTTCCTTATTTTCGAGTACATCAATAATGTTGTTATAATATTCTGATAGTTGTGATAGGAACAATTTTCCTGATCAGAATCCGTTTGTTGGTATTAATTTTTTTATCTACAAAAACTCGTAGATTTTTTCTCTAACTATTCTCTGAAATATTGCGATGAGATGAGATGTCAACAATACTGGCCAAAATTTTTTTTTCTTTCTTTTTTGCCTGAGATCGACCCCTTCCTTTTTAATAAATTGGAACTATGCTCGCTCTCTACAGGATGCTCGGTGTATATATATACTGTATATATATAGGCATAAATGTCCAGGTTGGTCGAATATTTGTGTAAATTTTCGTTCGTGACCATATTTACCCAATATGTAAATAAGCACACCGGACAAAAAATTAGTCACCCCTCTCAGAATGTACCTAATAACGTGTAACGGCGCCTCTGGCCTTGATAACCGCACGAATCCGGCGAGGCAGAGACTCTACGAGGTTGTGCATGTACTGAACATCGATTTGCTGCCACTCGTTCATCAGCCGGTCCCGAAGTTCCGCCAGAGTCCGTGGGTGTCTATTCCTGCGCTTCACTTTCTGTTTCCAGCCTGAACAACACCTTCGACGCATTCAGGATTAAAGGCTTCATTGGACCTGCGATGTACTCGTCGCCTCCCATCATTGGAACAACACAAAAAACGGGACTCATCGGACCAAATTACACGTTTCCAATCTGCCGCAGTCCAGTTTTTGTGCCTCTGAGCCCATTTATAACGTGCCAATTTGTGACTTGCTGTTAACAGCGGCCTCTTCCGTGGTACCCTGCTCCAGATGTCCATCGCATGCAGTTCTCGTCGCAATGTCCGTTCGGAAATTGGTCGCTGGAGAACCTCATTGGTTTCTTGGAGCAATTGTTCCCTGGTTTGAAAACGATTTGCAGTTACTAGACGAGAAACATGGCGGCGGCCCCTATTGTCGAGAATTGTTTTCCGGCCACAGTTACGCCGTCGATTGTCAGTTGATTGCGAACTACACCACTCTTTGTAAACTCGCTGGACAGTACGCGTTGACACACCAACAAATTGGGCTACTTCAGACATTTTGTGTCCGTGGGCTCTGCCAAACACGATGGCTCCTTTTTGCCACTGAGTAACGTCTGCCTCACGACCCATTTTGCAGACTATATCCAACACACACTTTGTTCTTCACCACCTCACGAAACAGATCTGATCCTGTGTGCTACGTCACCGCTACTTGTCACTTACCAATGCTACATCAGCGCCCTCTGTGTGACCTTGAACTTCCTACTATCGGTGCTATTAGGGGTGACTAATTTTTTGTCCGGTGTGCTTATTTTTAAATATTTAATCACTTTCGCTTGTGTTAAAGTAGTGGGGTAGGGTTCTATATGAAAGTTCAGAGAAAGTGTTTTTTTTATACCTAATACAATGATCATTTTTTTCCAAATTTCACTCGCGTTAAAAAAAAAAAAAAAAAAAAAAAAAAAAAAAAAAGTCAAATAAGTCGTCTCTTATGCTTCCGCAGACTTCACACACCCTCTGGTTTGTTTCAAGTTAGGTTAATTTTTGTTAAACTGACCTAACCTAGCGTAACCTAACCTGAAAAGTAGGTCATACAAGAAAAATAACTTAGGGGACCATTCTGAGTTCATTCCCATATATATATAATATATATATATATATATATATATATATATTATATATATATATATATATATATATATTATATATATATATATATATACACAGTAAAATCACAGAATAACACGTCATCTTATTAATAAGCAAACAACCACAGGGAAAAGGAAAAAAAACACGAAATCCGAGCGCTTTCGTGATATATTCACATCTTCAGGGACATCTTGTTTGCTTATATATATATATATATATATATATTGCCTTTTCATAATGAGGACATATCAAGAAGACGAATAACGCTGGGATTTCATTCTTCTTTCACAATGAAATAACCGAAGAAGCAATTGAAATCACGAAGCCAAAATCAATCATACAATCAATCTATGAACCCATCCTGCAGCAGTCAATCAAACTGAGAACCCATAAATCACCTCAATCAATGAACCACTTACTCAACCTAAACTTATATATATATGTACAGAGAGAGAGAGAGAGAGAGAGAGAGAGAGAGAGAGAGAGAGAGAGAGAGTTACAAGGAAAAGAAGTTCCTCAAAAGGCCTTGCGGCCCATACCGAGGAGGTACCAATGGCACCGGGTGCCAGGGAAAATTTTCTACACCCTCAATTAGTGTGCAAGATTTGGTCTAACCTTTTCTTGAAATGATCCACAGAGGAACTGTTCACAATTTCTGAAGGTAACCTGTTCCACGTGTCACAGATCTTATACGTAAAGTAATTCCCACACACACTAGTCCTAAACCGTTTCAAATCCAACTTCCAACCATTGTTGAGAGAGAGAGAGAGTTACAAGGAGGAGTTACAAGGAAAAGAAGTACCTCAAAAGGCCTTGCGGCCCATACCGAGGAGGTACCAATGGCAACGGGTGCCAGGGAAAATTTTCTACACACTCAAATAGTGTGCAAGATTTGGTCTAACCTTTTCTTGAACTGATCCACAGAGGAACTGTTCACAACTTCCGAAGGTAACCTGTTCCATGTGTCACAGATCTTATAAGTAAAGTAATTCCCACACACACTAGTCCTAAACCGTTTCAAATCCAACTTCCAACCACTGTTGCGAGTTGGGTTATCATTTAAACTTTCAAGCGAAAACAAGTTCAGGGCGCGTAACCGGCGTCGATTGTAGCCCATATGTCTAACGGAAGGGATTAACTTTGTGGCCCTCACCTGCACTCGCTCCAGCCTCTCAATATCTTTCCTGAGGGTGGGCGACCAGAACTGCACAGCATACTGCAGGTGCGGCCGAACAAGGGAATTGTACAGAGAGAGAGTTACAAGGAGTGACAAGGAAAAGAAGTACCTCAAAAGGCCTTGCGGCCCATACCGAGGAGGTACCAATGGCAACGGGAGCCAGGGAAAATTTTGTAAAAGTTTATTTTTCTTTCAACTATCCTAGCAGTAGTAGAAAACTGGATAGTAAAGTAGAAGGCTCTCTCCCCACCCTCCGCTCCCTCCCTGCCAGAGGCAGGTACGGAAAAAGGTTGAAGAAAATACCTTGACCCTGGAAAAGTAGCCAAGGAAATTTTACAGGAAAGTGGAGAATATATAAATAGCTCTATATTTAGCTTGCTCACAGAGACACCGAGCAAGCGAACTCCTGCAGAGTTTTCTGAGGTTTTAATCTTAAACTATGAGTGTGTTCAGTACTTTGTCTAGCCTATTTTTAAACAGATTTACACTTTGACTGGAAACAACCTCTGAGGGAAGTTGGTTCCAGATATTAACTATTTTATAGGAAAAGAAATTTCCGCAGACTGAGGTCCTAAATGTCTTTACACACTCAAATAGTGTGCAAGATTTCGTCTAACCTTTTCTTGAACTGATCCACAGAGGAACTGTTCACAACTTCCGAAGGTAACCTGTTCCATGTGTCACAGATCTTATACGTAACGTAATTCCCACACACACTAGTCCTAAACCGTTTCAAATCCAACTTCCAACCATTGTTGCGAGTTGGGTTATCATTTAAACTAAACATACTTCTAAAATCGACATCGTTGAACCCTCGTAAGAGCTTGAAAACCTCGATCAGTTGACCGCGCAGCCTCCGAGTTTCAAGCGAAAACAAGTTCAGGGCGCGTAACCGTCGATTGTAGCCCATATGCCTAACAGAAGGGATTAACTTTGTGGCCCTCGCCTGCACTCGCTCCAGCCTCTCAATATCTTTCCTGAGGGTGGGCGACCAGAACTGCACAGCATACTCCAGGTACGGCCGAACAAGGGAATTGTACAATGAGAGCACAATCTCCTTGTTCCGAAACTGAAATTGCCTCCTGATATAACCCAATAGTTTCTGGGCTTTCTTTTCCACCTCTACACACTGTTTCGTAAACTTAAGGTCGCTGCTAATTAGCACACCCAAGTCCTTTTCTAAATCAGTCACCTCGATATTACTGCCCAACATCGAGTAGTCCGACTTGGGATTGGCGTAGCCAATGTGCATCACTTTGCATTTACCCAAGTTAAACGGCATTTGCCATTTTTCGGACCACTCTCCTATCCTACCTAGGTCCGCACGCAGTTCCTCGATCGCTTCGGGCGTCCCAACATTGGCCCCAAGCTTGGTGTCATCAGCGAATTTGGCGATCCGACTGACGATGCCACCGTCGATATCATTTATGTAAATGGTAAACAACAGTGGCCCCAAAACGGAACCCTGAGGAACCCCACTAGTGACCGAGGCCCAACCCGAACTAGCCCCTTTAATTACCACCCTCTGCCGCCTATTCCTCAGCCAGTTTTCAATCCACCTACCTATTTCCCCACCGATGCCCAGCGCGCGCACTTTCGCCATTAGCCGGCGGTGAGGTACCTTATCAAAGGCTTTCTGAAAGTCGAGATAAAGTATATCAATCGCCCTACTCTTATCGTACTCACTCAACATGACGTGGAAAAACTCGAGCAAGTTGGTGAGACACGACCTATGCCGTCTAAACCCATGTTGGGAGTCCCCAAGCAGCTTGTAGGAATCCAAATGGTCAGCGATTCTATCAGCTATTATCCTTTCTAATAATTTACCTACAACTGAAGTGAGACTAATAGGACGATAGTTCCCTGGACTTTCGTGATCCCCTTTCTTAAAGATAGGGGAGAGAGAGAGAGAGAGAGAGAGTTACAAGGAGGAGTTACAAGGAAAAGAAGTACCTCAAAAGGCCTTGCGGCCCATACCGAGGAGGTACCAATGGCAACGGGTGCCAGGGAAAATTTTGTCTTTCAAACTATGCTAGCAGTAGTAGAAAACTGGATAGAAAAGTAGAAGGCTCTCTCCCCACCCTCCGCTCCCTCCCTGCCAGAGGCAGGTACGGAAAAAGGTTGAAGAAAATACCTTGACCCTGGAAAAGTAGCCAAGGAAATTTTACAGGAAAGTGGAGAATATATAAATAGCTCTATATTTAGCTTGCTCCCAGAGACACCGAGCAAGCGAACTCCTGCAGAGTTTTCTGAGGTTTTAATCTTAAACTATGAGAGAGAGTTACAAGGAAGGAAAGGAAAAGAAGAACCTCAAAAGGCCTTGCGGCCCATACCGAGGAGGTACCAATGGCAACGGGTGCCACGGAAAATTTTGTCTTTCAAACTATGCTAGCAGTAGTAGAAAACTGGATAGAAAAGTAGAAGGCTCTCTCCCCACCCTCCGCTCCCTCCCTGCCAGAGGCAGGTACGGAAAAAGGTTGAAGAAAATACCTTGACCCTGGAAAAGTAGCCAAGGAAATTTTACAGGAAAGTGGAGAATATATAAATAGCTCTATATTTAGCTTGCTCCCAGAGACACCGAGCAAGCGAACTCCTGCAGAGTTTTCTGAGGTTTTAATCTTAAACTATGAGAGAGAGTTACAAGGAAGGAAAGGAAAAGAAGAACCTCAAAAAGGCCTTGCGGCCCATACCGAGGAGGTACCAATGGCAACGGGTGCCACGGAAAATTTTGTCTTTCAAACTATGCTAGCAGTAGTAGAAAACTGGATAGAAAAGTAGAAGGCTCTCTCCCCACCCTCCGCTCCCTCCCTGCCAGAGGCAGGTACGGAAAAGGTTGAAGAAAATACCTTGACCCTGGAAAAGTAGCCAAGGAAATTTTACAGGAAAGTGGAGAATATATAAATAGCTCTACATTTAGCTTGCTCACAGAGACACCGAGCAAGCGAACTCCTGCAGAGTTTTCTGAGGTTTTAATCTTAAACTATGAGTGTGTTCTGTACTTTGTCTAGCCTATTTTTAAACAGATTTACACTTTGACTGGAAACATCCTCTGAGGGAAGTTGGTTCCAGATATCAACTATTTTACAGGAAAAGAAATTTCCGCAGACTGAGGTCCTAAATGTCTTTACACACTCAAATAGTGTGCAAGATTTCGTCTAACCTTTTCTTGAACTGATCCACAGAGGAACTGTTCACAACTTCCGAAGGTAACCTGTTCCATGTGTCACAGATCTTATACGTAACGTAATTCCCACACACACTAGTCCTAAACCGTTTCAAATCCAACTTCCAACCATTGTTGCGAGTTGGGTTATCATTTAAACTAAACATACTTCTAAAATCGACATCGTTGAACCCTCGTAAGAGCTTGAAAACCTCGATCAGTTGACCGCGCAGCCTCCGAGTTTCAAGCGAAAACAAGTTCAGGGCGCGTAACCGTCGATTGTAGCCCATATGCCTAACGGAAGGGATCAACTTTGTGGCCCTCGCCTGCACTCGCTCCAGCCTCTCAATATCTTTCCTGAGGGTGGGCGACCAGAACTGCACAGCATACTCCAGGTACGGCCGAACAAGGGAATTGTACAGTGAGAGCACAATCTCCTTGTTCCGAAACTGAAATTGCCTCCTGATATAACCCAATAGTTTCTGGGCTTTCTTTTCCATCTCTACACACTGTTTCGTAAACTTAAGGTCGCTGCTAATTAGCACACCCAAGTCCTTTTCTAAATCAGTCACCTCGATATTACTGCCCAACATCGAGTAGTCCGACTTGGGATTGGCGTAGCCAATGTGCATCACTTTGCATTTACCAAGTTAAACGGCATTTGCCATTTTTCGGACCACTCTCCTATCCTACCTAGGTCCGCACGCAGTTCCTCGATCGCTTCGGGCGTCCCAACATTGGCCCCAAGCTTGGTGTCATCAGCGAATTTGGCGATCCGACTGACGATGCCACCGTCGATATCATTTATGTAAATGGTAAACAACAGTGGCCCCAAAACGGAACCCTGAGGAACCCCACTAGTGACCGAGGCCCAACCCGAACTAGCCCCTTTAATTACCACCCTCTGCCGCCTATTCCTTAGCCAGTTTTCAATCCACCTACCTATTTCCCCACCGATACCAGCGCGCGCACTTTCGCCATTAGCCGGCGGTGAGGTACCTTATCAAAAGGCTTTCTGAAAGTCGAGATAAAGTATATCAATCGCCCTACTCTTATCGTACTCACTCAACATGACGTGGAAAAACTCGAGCAAGTTGGTGAGACACGACCTATGCCGTCTAAACCCATGTTGGGAGTCCCCAAGCAGCTTGTAGGAATCCAAATGGTCAACGATTCTATCAGCTATTATCCTTTCTAATAATTTACCTACAACTGAAGTGAGACTAATAGGACGATAGTTCCCTGGACTTTCGTGATCCCCTTTCTTAAGATAGGGGTCACGTTGGCCTCTCTCCAGTCACCAGGCACCTGGCCCATCTCCAACGATTTGTTGAAGACTGTAGCCAGGTGGGGAGCCACCTTCGCGCACTTCTCGCAAAACACTGGGGAAAACTGGTCTGGCCCAGGAGCCTAAACCGCTCAGTTTTCTATTCTATGAGCAACGACTGTCGCGGTACATCTAACACTATCCAGGTCAGCACCTTCGTGCCTCACAGCTGGCTCGGGGATTGGACGCGGGTATCTCCTGGGAACACTCCCGCAAAGTACTCATTAAGCACCTTAGCGATGTCCCGCGTCGGAGGTCCGCAGAACGCCGCTTCCGTCCTTTAAAGGACCTATCATGCTTCTAATAGGCTTTCTAATTAAACATAACTGAAGAACTCCTTAGGGTTCCTCTTGCAGAGGCTTGCCACCCGTAGTTCTTCGTTACGTTTCGCTAGCCTAACCTTCGCCTTCACTTCCCTACACAGGCGGACATACGCTTCAGTGTTCTCGTGGGAACGATTGGCCTTCGCCCTCCTATACACTACTTTCCTATTTCGGATAGCCGAAGCGATGCCACGATTGAACCACTTAGGCTGCGTTGAAGCAGGGGTGACCAGTTTTGAGGGTATGGCAGCAGACTGCAGCACCATAAACTCATCCCGGAATGCACTCCACACTCCCTCAACATCGCCGCCAACCTCTAACCCCATCTCTGCTACGCTATCCCTGAGGCTAACAAAGTTCGCCCGCCGGAGATCGAGCTTACTGCCTCTCGAGTTACTACGCTTCACCCGAGGGACGCACACACGGAACCTAATAATACCGTGATCACTCCCGCCCAACGATTCGTCAACGGTGAGGCCAGTGACGAGGTTGTCTTCGGTCGTGAATACTAAGTCTAGAACGCTTTCGCCTCGTGTAGGCTCGTTGACCCACTGAGTGAGGAAGTTCTCATCAGCAAAGTCAACTAGCCTCCTCCCTTCAGCATCGGCAGTCCTGTTTTCCCACTTTATGCCGCGACAGTTGAAGTCTCCTAAAACTACACACACCCTATCCCCTAGCAGGCTACTGAGTTCGGTGTACAGGGCTGTATCCTCCTCGAGGAGGAGATGCGGAGGTCTGTACACCAAGATTAACCTATAGTTCGTCCCTCCCACGTTCAGATCGACGCCAAGCAGCTCCCGTTCCGACCGGAACTGGCAGTCAACCGGACTCAACGTGTCTCTGACGTATATTAGTACCCCACCCCCCTCCCCACGGGTGCGGTCTTTGCGAAACATTCTATACCCGGGAATTTCGAACTCCCCAACGTAGTCCCTACGATCAGTATGAATCCAGGACTCGGTGATAGCAACGATATCCTGGTATTCTGATGCTAAGAGCGCCCGTAGCTCGCGAAACTTGTTCCTAATTGACCTAGCATTAAAAAGCATTGCACGGAGGGAGCCTTCCCTATTCTGACCGCCCCCTAGCACGACCCGTTTCCCGAACAGCCAAGGCTGTCGGGAGTTGAAGAGCCCCTCACTAACGAGGGGGCAACTTCCACAGGAGACTGAGCCCCTCCAACGTAGGAGGAGGGTCACCCATCTGTACTTCGCCGCACCCTTCAGTCGAAGGTACGTCCGCCACCGGCTCATCCTCATCTCTCCCCGGTGGGGGCCCATCATCTCTCCCAGGACTCGACCTCACCATTCTGTATAGGTGCCGGTCGAGCAGCGCGCCTAGCACACCTTTACCCTTGTCATTGAGGTGGACACCATCCCTCTGGTAAAGGTCCCACCTACCCGAAAATGCATCGAAGGGGTCAATAAACTTCACGCCCAGCGGAACGCACAAGTCTTGTACCCTCTCGTTGATGCCAATGACCTTACTGAGCGAGTGGTCACTGACATTCATTCGCGGTAAAATACCCATTAACATTCCCCTGTCTGTCTTCAGTTTTAGATCATCCGCAAGAGACATGATCTCGGTGATGATCCCTTCTGTAAGACCTACCCCACCGCCTTTGAGGAACAGGTCATTGCCACCAGCGTGGACAACGATCGCAGTCCTCCGACTATCCACGCGCACCTTCTCTACCTCCTTCCTTAAGTGCGCCGTTCCCCGCCCAGGTAAGCACCTTACCTTCCTCCCATCCCGGTTTGCAGAAGCAAAGTACTTCTCCTGGCCCCTGATCTGCGAGTCCCCAATCAAAACGGTGTCTTCCTCCTTCGAGCACAGGAGACTAAAGCGGTTAGAGGTCTTGACAGGGGCAACTGGGGTCTCAGGCTTCGGCTTCGCAGCCTTCTTGCCCGAGACCTTTCGAAACCCGTCGCCACCCATACACGCAGTTACACCACCCGACCACCCGACAGGTAGCTACATCCTTCGGTTTCTTTGGGCCATCAGCAGGCCCCTTCCCACCCTTCTCTATCGATCCCTTCCCACCCTTCTCTATCAGCCCCTTCTTTGAGCCCTCCCTTTGTTCTTGATACTTAATCTTACAGTTTGAATCTGCTGGTGTGTTTTTAATTTGATCTTGTCCACTGGGTTGGATTTCCAGTGCTACGACCCTAGCTTCAAGCTTTTTACTAATTCCTTTAGCTCTTTAACTTCCTTTTCGTGGTTGTCTCTAAGTTTACAAAACAAACATACACTAAGGGATGTGATATCGCTGATATTACCCTCTGGGAAGTCTACGCACCAATGATTAACTTTACATTAAAGCATTCTGCTTTCAATTTAGCTGGCCCTGCCATATTTTCTCTTTTTTTTTGTTTTTTCTGAATACTCTGAATAAGATAAAGCGTTCTAGCAATGAAAACTATCCAAAAACGTTATGACCAGTATATAAAAAAGGGGGGGGGGGGGGGGTGAATTAATCCCGCGCGTAGCCGCACCCGCCTTTTCGCAAGTGACGTTCATTCCTTCCAGAAGACTACACCTCTCCTGCTGCCGCACGACCAAAGGTCTCCCCAGGGCCGGACCGTCCCAAACGTGTCGCAGCTACCAACTGACAAACACTCGCGACGCAAGCGTCACGGATTTTCCGCCAGGAGCGACAGCGAGATGCAGCCCCTTACTAAGTCTTACTAGTCACTCACAAGTGGGCCAGACTCTTAGAATCCAGTGTTCAAGGGATATCCCACCAGACCCAGAGGCTACGCCCGAGACTTTACGCTGGCCTGGCAGCCAGCTGGGCAGTAAAGCCCTCTCACCTCAGAGCAGTACAGCCAAGCACCATCAATTGGTCACCAAAGAGAGAGAGAGAGAGAGAGAGAGAGAGAGAGAGAGAGAGAGAGAATTTAAAAGTGCGCCATGCAATGCACTGAAGATTCGTCCAAAGCGTTGTTATTTTTTTGTAATTTAAAGTTATCTTTAAAAACATCTCTTTCAGAGAAAGAACAAAGGAAAAAAATTAATTTCTGGTCTTTTTTGTTTTCTCTTTTTCATCCGAATTTTAATAAAATTCTTTATTCACAATTACATAAACTTAAATGACTTCCATAATCATTCGCATAAAATTTCAACACTTCCAAATTTATTTAGCAACATTTAATGGCTTTTGTAGCGTATACAGGGTGTTTATAAAGTTCCTATCTATTTCAGTCAAAATGTAGCAAAAAGAGTAAAATTCAATATCAATATAATAGAAGACGTACATTTAATGAATACTTAAGCGTGATTCTACATGAGCACCATCAGTATCTCTACAGAGTTCGAATTTGTCAGCAACATTGCGGAACATATTTTGGAGCATGACGAGGGTTATTTTCGTAACTGCTGTTACGATACGAGCGCGTAAATATCCCAGCTTCATTCAGATGGCATTTTAAACACCATCGTCTTTCAACAAGATGGGGCACCTTGTCATTACGCAAGCATTGTTCGGGAGTACCTAAATGAACGATTTCCAAATCGGTGGATTGGACGTGGAGGCAACAGGCCCTGGGCGGCTCGATCTCCTGACCTAACGCCCTGGATTTCTTTGCATGGGGCTTTATTCAAATCAAACGTCTATCAAACGAGGGTTACAGATCTGCAAGATTTACGTGCCCGTATCGTAACAGCAGTTACAAAAATAACCCCTGTCATGCTCCAAAATGTGTTCCGTAATGCTGCTGACAGATTTGAACTCTGTAGAGATACTGATGTTGCTCATGTAGAATCATATGCTTAAGTATTCATTAAATGTATGTCTTCTATCATATTGTTATTGAATTTTACCCTTTTTGCTACGTTTTCACTGAAATAGATAGGGACTTTATAAACACAGTGTGTATATGTTAGGGTGGTCCAAAAAAAATTAAAAAATAATATATTTCTCATGACATTTGCCCATATTACACAACCACTAACGATGTTGGCACTAAAAAACTGGATCGATTTGTGCATATTTAGAGGTAGTGCAACTCGAAGCCTTAGTATCATTATACAGTGTGGGGTGGCAAATTTCTTCAAACGTGCGCCACCCTTAAATACTAATGGATTTAGCTTAAATTCTGGTTTGAGGTCATTTTCCATATAAGGAATGAGAAATTGCATCAGGAGCTCTTAGTGTGCATTTTAAGTTTTTACTATATGTGTGTGGCTCACCCTGTATATATATATATATATATATATATAATATAATATATATATATATATATAATATATATGCGCCTCGGTGGTATAGTGGTTGCATCACGACTACGAATCCATCGGCCCCAGGATCGAGACCGGTGACGTCAGGCGGGCGCAGCAAAACCCAGTGTTCAGTAGTTTCGGGAATTTTTCACCATTATGGCGACCCCAATCAAGAGGGTTCGTGTCGCGACTGACTCGTGGCTCCTTTGAATAAATGTCTAATTCTTTCTGATAACTTTTCTGACTATTTTTGATAGGTGGAGGCGCAACCTCATCGAAATAACTCCATAAATTAACCTTCGTTTTTTTTTTCAAAGGTGCTTGATCTTCTCGTGAAACAAAATCAGTTGCTTCATCGCCATAGGCTATATTACGTGCAGGACTAGCGTTAGGTGATGCAGACATAATTATTATCTCATTTTTAACAAACTCAGGCAGTCATGCAAGCAAATTTGAAACGAGAATCTAAATCGTGAAAAATCATGCGAGTAATGTCTGCCTTCCACTGCCTGAAACGATTCTGTAAATTTTCTATTAAATCGTTTTTCATAGTAGAAACATATGCATCATCAGTTATGTTAGGCAAAAATACCACGAGACCCGTTACATCGGAAGACACCATGTGAAGACAAGAAGAATCAGAGGAAAAGTCATTCGTTAATTTTTCACATCGACTAAGAAGCTTTACAACACACTGAATTAGAGTCCACTGATGATTATTGAAGGGTGCTACAGTATGTCATAGTCCGAGACGTATGCAACAACCGCAGTTTTTTGTTGAAGAAGTCGTTGTAGCATATAGAATGTAGAGTTCCATTGGGTGATAACGTCTCTTATAAATTTGTTTTTGGGTAAATTATGTTGCTTCTGGAATTCCTTAAGTCTGTCAAAGGCTGGAGATGAATAATTAATTAAAATGCAACAGATTGAGCGCGCAAATGCACATATCTCTGAAACAGACTTCTGGCTAAGAAGGGCTTCATCAACTGCGAGTGCTAAAGTATGATTCGCACAAGCAACAGGAGTAATTTTGAGAACGCTAACAGCTTTAGTAATATTACACAGCCATTGTCGTGCACAACTGCATGCACACGATCGCTCTTTATTGATCATTCTTGCAATATACGGGGCTCCAATAAACCTTAGCCCCCCGCCCATGGCCTAAACTATTAGAGGTACAGTAAAACTAAACATACCTTACAAAAGAGAATCTAATCCTACATTTAATGAGAAACAATTAAAACTTGGTGTTCCCGCCATTGGCTTCCAAGACAGCCTGAATTCGCTTTGGGTAGTTTGCCAAAAGTGACGTGAATAGATCTTGATCGTTACGCAAATTTGATAAAACAGTTTCAATGTGTTGCGTCATTGTATCCTTCAAAAATCGATTTGCTGCAGGTTCTTGAAACAAGAGACATTCAACCTTGTCCTTTATAACTGATCCAATGTGTTCACAGACGTTCAGGTCGGGAGAATTTCCTGGCCATTCTTCATTTCCAAAGAAATCGATCTCATGGTTCCGCAACGACTGTTGAGTGGCTAATGTCTTAAAGCAGGGGGCCTTATCGTGCAGAAGTGTGACCTGATCGACATCCATAACATTGTTTGGGTTTCTTAGAAAAGGAATGACATGCTGGGATAGAATAATATCACGAAAATACTGTCCATTCCAACTCTGACCATTTGGCTTCAGCACCCACATGAGCTTCTTTGCAGTGAACAAAACAAACACACCAACACAGTCTGGACTTTTTAATAATTCGCGATAATGTTCATTGTCATCGATTTCATCTGGTGTTGTGGCCCACACTCGATCATTTTGGTAGTTAGGCCGACGTGTTACGTAAACAAAAAATTCATCGGAGACAGCTAAATGCATGAAATCATCCACATCCCAATCTTCAAGATAATGGGCAAACCACATTCTGTCATCGATGTTAAGTTGAGTTTTTCTGGGCTTTGGAAGTTCATGTCAAGGCTTTAAACCTTGCCTATGACGGTACAGTCGAATGATCTCACCACTAACGATCTTTCCTCTCAACACTTCGATCTCTCTAGAAAGTTTAGCACAGCTGTTTTTCCACTTACGCGTACCACTTTCAATGATGTCCTTTGTTTCCTGAGAGAGTGGCAAATTTGGGCGCCCAGATTTGGTTGTATCCATTTCACATTCATCCAAAGTTTTATTTCAATTTCTTTTGACGAAGTCCTCACTTCTTCGCAACTTTTTGGCAACCATGAATGTGTTATAAAGGTGGCTCCAGCATCACGAGCTTCCCGAAATGTTATTGCTCGTATGCGATCTATCACACGTTGCCTCTCCGAATCACCAATTAATTGAGAAGCCATTATATTATCACTTTATCAGCTAGAGTAATTTTAATATACCTGCAATAAATAAAGAATTTTATATATTTTTATAATCACTAAAAACTATTTCGATATAAGTAAACATGTAAGCTGCAAATGGGGGGGGCTAAGGTTTTTTGGAACCCCTTATAATGTTACACACAGACCAAGCATGGAACAAGAAACTCTGGGAAAATTAAATCCACTATAGTCTGAATAAATAATGGTAAATGACAAATACTAAAGTTTTTCTTTTTCGTGATCGAAGCCCAACGTGAGCAACGGGTCACGATCGGGTAATGATTTAATTTTCTCAGAAGAGTTCCTTGTTCCATGCGCAGTCTGTGTAACAAAAGTTTCTCAGGTGACCATATATGGTAAACATTTAAAATGTACAAACAAGAGCTCCTGATGCATTTTCCCATTTCATATATGGAAAAAGGACCTCAAACCGGAGTTTGAACAAATGCATGAGAAATATATTTTTCATTTTCATTTTTTTTGGGCTACCCTAATACTATATATATATATATATATGATGAATTTCACAATTAAACACGTGAAATGAATGAATGCTGCAAATCCACAAGGAAAAAGAAAAACTATTCCAAGGCCTTTCGTGTATTCAGAGCTACACCTCTTCAGGGAATGAAGAGAGAAGGCAAGATGTCCATAAATATATCAACGTAGCGGAAACCAAAGCAATTAGCACATACTTAACAAGAGTTAATGAGAGGCAAAAGGAATTTTAACAAGATATTGTCAATTTTATACATTCCCGCACTGTTATTGAAATTGTTTTTAAAATTAATAAATGCACATTCTAGAATATTTCTTTCTATTATATCTCTGTTTTTAACAAGCGCTTTAGAACTATCCCACTTGATGCTATGATTACATCTATACATATGGTTAAACAAAGCATTGGAATTATTAGGTGTTCTACACGCATATTTATGCTGTTTTACCCTAATATCTCACGTTTTACCGGTTTGGCCTATATATACTGAGTTACATTGTGTACAAACTGTACATCCAATCGAATCACACAACCAACAACATTTTCCGGGCTATTCTTTATTAGGCATGATTTAACAGTATTATTATACTTAAAGACTACATTGATGCCAATATATGGAAAAGATAAGGACGCATATAACTGAAATACTTCTCTGTACGAATACTTATGAGCGCCAGTGTACATACATTTATCAATGTATTCATAGTTTGAGTGGAAATACGAAGAATTATCTTTTCACATAGAGCATCATTCTGCCCATACGACCATTTCAGGGTACGAGCAGCTCGCAACAGCATTGCCTAGCAAATAATGGGTGAATGTATGACGATGCTTCCGTACAGGGTTCAAGGGTTCATCACCACTGAAAGCAACAATGCTCATTATTAGCCAAGTCCCAAAAACATCCAAATCTGTATTCTCCTTCGCGCAATTTTCGTTAGTTTCTAGTGCAAACACTTTCACTTATTATCCGTCCAGGTGCATGTTTCTTCAGGAGAAATATTGAAGCAGCACAAATTTACCCGTACCAATCACACTCGTAGTACCTCAGCTTTGCACTACAAAAACTGGACCAAAAAACCACAAGTATTTGCAATCGCAAACTGTCCGTATACGGACCTGTATTTAGTTTAGTTATAATGAACACGCAAATACACAATATTTGTAAACTCCAAAAGGAATAAAATTTAAAAAAAGACTACTCCTGAAGGTGGGATGACCTTCCAAAAACCCAACTCCAGAATAAAATTCGGAGAACTTTTACTACCTTACCTTTCTTCCTTATTCTGTAGTTACGATTTCAATATTTCTCCAGTAAACCTCTTTTTAATCCACTATTTAGTTTGGTATACGTATACTTTAGCGTCGGAAATTTCAACATTACGTGCCTTATTATTTCCCACCTACAGGGTGTCCCGTAAGTCTGGACCCATAGGGAAAAATAATAAAATTACAAAATAGTCCAAAAATTTATTTATAATATATTTTTTATTATTTTTATTATTATTTTTATTATTTTTTTATTATGATCTTACTCCGCTGGAGTTTTATTTGTGGGGCCACTTGAAAGCCAAAGTGTACGAGGTCAAACTTCAGAACATTTTCCACCTTAAAGCACGCATTGTGGAGGCGTGTCAAGAAATTTCTGCGACTGTGATTCAGAAAGTGCTGTCGCAGTGGAGATTGCGTCTTCAACTATGTGTGCGACACAACGGCGGACACTTTGAACAGATTATGTAATAAATTTTTGGACTATTTTGTAATTTTATTATTTTTCCCTATGGGTCCAGACTTACGGGACACCCTGTATATTCACGAATTCTTATGGAGAAATAAATATAAAACTAACTTATTTGCGCATTTGATTATATCCATTAATGACATTTATCAGTTCTAATATCGTTTTAATACTTTTAATAATAATAATAATAATAATAATAATAATAATAATAATTATATTATTAAAATTTCCGACGCTAAAGTATAGTTTTCCCGTCTATATTACTGCAAATATCACTGAATTTTTTTCCCCACCACTTTGATGATTAATTATTATTAACATTACGTTCAAAATTACGTTTACAATCATCATCATTATTATTATTACACTCATTAATATAGTTATTATTCTTTTTATTATTAATTCCTGACAGAATACAATGGTCATTCTCGCTAAGTTCGAATTTAACCGTTTGATTTTCATTTTATTTCGAATGTCATAATTTTACTACTTGTCTTTTTTCCACAATTTTATCGCTTTATTATTTAACAACCAACTACATTTCGCGTTCTTCTAAGCTTGAATGTTCCTCCTCGCTAGCATTTCCCTATCTTATTTTATACATATTTTATGTGCCCGTAACTGTTTTTTAATGTACACCCTATACATGTAGTCCTATATAATTGTTAGTCTATCTACTAGGGGCACTGAATATATTTTGCCCCACCCTGTTTTTTTTAGCTAAATAATAGGCCATGGGGCTCATATGTTTTTTGGGCCGTAAGTTTGAACTTTCTGCGCTTCACATAACCGCATTTTTCCGGTTTCAACCTCCCATCCTTGTATAAAACCGCTTTTAAACGCCCTTGTATAAAACCGATAGTTAACGCAGTTCGAAAGTGGCGTCTGACAGTGATGTACGTCGTAAACAGAGAGCTGTTATAGAGTTCTTAAGTCTTAACCGCAGAGAAGGAAACAGTTGGAAATATTCACAAACGTCTACAAAACGTTTACGGAGATGCTGTTGTTCATCAAAGCACAGTTGGACGTTGGTCTAAACGTGTGAGATCATCGGAGAGGGAGAGAGCCAGCCTCGATGATGAGCCATGCAGCGGTCGCCCAGCATCGGCTGTCACATCTCGCACTGTGCAACGTGCTAACAGCATCATTCGATCAAATCGGCGCGTCATATGCAAGGAGCTATCACCGGAGCTAGGAATTTGTGAAGGAAGTGTGAATACGATAATTCAGCAACTGGGATACTCAAAAGTGTGTTCACGGTTTGTTCCTCGCGAACTGACTGAAGATCACAAAGACCAAAGAAAAGAAATTGCTTCCGAGTCGTTGTTTCGATACGAGACAGAAGGGGATGACTTCCTTTCACGAATTGTGACTTGGGATGAGCCTTGGTTACACCACTTTGAACCTGAAACAAAACGCCAATCCATGGAGTGGCATCACTCAGACCCCCCACGAAAGAAAAAGTTCAAAATGGCTCCCTCTGCACGAAAGGTTATGGGCACCCCACCATCTTCTGGGACATACAGAAGCATATATTGCTATCCTACAGAGACTCCAGAGACGTATAAAGCGAGTTCGACCGGAGACAAAACTGGAAGACGTCCTTCTTTTGCACGATAACGCAAGACCACACAACAGTATGCAAACAAGAGAGGCCATCACAAAAATGCGCTTGACTCTATTACCCCACCCTCCATACAGCCCGGATCTGGCACCTTCAGACTTCCATTTGTTTGGGACAATAAAGGATGCTATTCGTGGGAGAAAGTTTCAGAGTGGCGATGAGATTGTTGAGGAGGTTAAGAGGTGACTTCAGCGGAACCCAGCGGACTTTTACCAGCAAGGAATAAAGGCCCTTGTTTCAAGGTGGAGGAAAGCCGTAGAAAAGGATGGAGACTATGTGGAAAAATAAAAACTTGTAAGAAAGGTATGTAACTATTTGCATACAAAATTTCTGGAACCTTCAAGGAAACTTGGAAAGAAAAAAAAAAAAGGTGGGGCAAAATATATTGAGTGGCCCTTGTATTTAAATATTTGTATTGTCGTACCGTATCAATTTATTTTTTTTGTATATATATTTATACTCCTATCTGGTTGCCATTTTTATTTTGTATCTCTCTCTTTATATGCGCTGTACACACACACACATGACGTATGCATGACTTATATATCCAAACTATTAATGAATTCAGTAGTTTTCATGTAGTTGAATTTATTTAATTCATTTGTCATTTCCCACGTGAACTTTTTTAATATGTAGACGAATTTATTTTTGTGGAGTCCTCGATCGCATAGAATATTCATTGTGTATTTTACTCTTCGTTAAAACCGTCATATTTACAGCATACAGTACTTTTGCATATCTGACTACTTGTGAGTAAAAAAAAAACTTGGTACGTTGAATTACTTGTAATTAAACTATCCTTAAAAGGGAATGTCATTACATCAAACTAGGAATCGTCCATTTTATTATAAATACTACATGTAGCTAGTTTTTTATTTGTAATTCGTATA
Organism: Bathynomus jamesi; assembly: GCA_023014485.1. Classification (NCBI taxonomy): domain Eukaryota; kingdom Metazoa; phylum Arthropoda; class Malacostraca; order Isopoda; family Cirolanidae; genus Bathynomus; species Bathynomus jamesi. The sequence continues at coordinate 58,010 of JAJOZX010000423.1, forward strand.
CTCAAGTCCAGAAATTTTTTCTTTATATATATATATATATATATATATATATATATATATACATATATATATATATATATATTATATATATATATATATTATATATATATATAATATATTATATATACAGGGTGTTCAAAAAGAAACGCAATCCTTTGAGAATACATATCATTGTAACCTAACCCTTTTTAATGGTATTTTGGATTGCGTTTCTTTTGAACACCCTATATATATATATATATAGGGTGAACCAAATGTAGGTGGACAGTAAATGATAACGTTTATTTTGAGAATACATATTTAATTTTTTGTATACTATAATACAAAATAAAATTTAAATAAATTTAGTTAATATTTAATATAATATAACACAAACACCATAGTTATAATGAACACCATAGTTATAATATAATATACACAAACCGTATTCAACCTACTGTCCACCTACTTTTGGTTCACCGTGTATATATTATATATATATACACTGTGTATATATATATATATATATATATATACGTGTGTTACAAAATTACATAAAAGACCCAAAGATTCACTCTGGTTGCCCAAGGCGATGATTCAGAAGTGTGTTGATGCAATTTCACAGGAAACGTTGCAAAGGGTCTTTAAGAACATGAATCGCCGTATCCACTTGTGTGAAGCACAGAACGGTGCCCACTTCCAGCACTTGCTCTGAAATAAATCGTTTTCCCATGGGTTGCGTTACTTTTTGATCACCCTATATAACTTACGATTCCAAACACGTAAAAAGCTTTCACACAGATTTCTGTTACATCCTTAAATAGTAGGGTACTCGCTAATGTAATGTAATGTAATGTAATCTAATCTAACCCAACCTAGCGTAACCTAACTTAATCGGGACTAACATCTCTCTCCTCCAAAAGTGCTACCTCACAAAAAATATTACCTCGCTACATCCGTGAATTATTACACATTCGACTTCACTTACGTCCAGTTGCACACACACACACACACACACACACACACACACACACACACTTGCCAAAAGAAAATAGACACCGTAATGTAAAGAGCAATTCCCTACTACAAATAGACAAGGCAACATATACAACAATGTGCATTCACTAATAACATTAAAAAGATTAATTCATAATTTTGTTTACATCCCCTTTGGAGCAATTCGCCGAGGCATCGTTTGAATAAGTTTGGTTGTGCGCTTCTGATGTATTGCAGCTCATTCCTCTTTCAACATTTGCAATAAAGATTCCTTTGAGGTGGGTTTTTTATCGCACGATCAAAATGATGCCACACACGTTCAATTGGATTCATTCCAAACGACCATGAAAGAGCTGGATGGCCCGACTATCTGTCACGTTTCCCTTACATAAGCAGCGTGGGCTGGAACGTCGCCCTCCATAAAAATGCTGGTCACGTTAGCTCGATATGCTGATTCTTCCGAACAGGCTTCTTATCATTTATGCCAGTGACGAGATGATCCACACACACACACATATATATATATATATTCATTTATACTGCGTGGTCATTGCAGTTATATATATATATATATATATATATATATATATATATATATATATATATATATATATATATATATATATCGATGATGTAGTGGTTAGTGTCGCTGACTACGAATCCATCGACCCCGGGATCGAGACCCGGTGACGGCAGGCGGTGCGCGGCAAAACCCAGCTGTTCATCTTTCCAAACAATAAAAAATTGTGTTGGTAGATAAGTAGGTACCCTGAGTAGCCTAGTAGTTAAGACGCTGGGCTGCTGGTTGGGTGTGGTTCGAATTCCACGTTAAACTGTAGGTCTAAGGTGGAGTGACAAGCTTGACCTCGTCAGAATGAACAATTCGGGCGGAAGCAAAACCAAGGTTAACCAAGGAATATATTATTATTTATTTATTTATTTATTTATATATACATTTCAACTGCAAACAACAGTATAATTAACGTAAAGAACGACGCTTGTATAGAAGAACATTCCGCGCAAGATGAGGAGGGAGAACGCACAATTCCCGACAAACTGTATTTACCCTCCACTAAAGAGCAAGCATTGAGGTCGTTTACTCGACAGCAAGTCTCAGAAGCGATGTGAAAGAACTCTAGACGATTTCAACTTCACTCAAGCATACAAACAGAAGGGAAATAGTATAACAAAGCCCCCAAAATAGTTCTGAGACCTAATTCACAAATCAAAAGCAAAATAGGAGCTAAATCGAACATAAATTGCAATCCTCCTCCTCTTAAGTACAAATTTAAAAAAATGACGCATTGTGCTGCAAAAAAACGAGAGAGAATTTAATTATATAAATGTGTGTGTGTATATATATATGAGAGTATTATTTCACGAAAGTTAACACTTGAATAAATTTATGATGAAAATAACCACGAAAGAAAAAGAAAACACGAAATAGTGCTCAAGTGCTTTCGTCTAATGAAAGTGTTCTTGAGGATGTCATTAGACGAAAGCGCTTGAGCACTATTTCGTGTTTTCCTTTACGTTCGTGGTCATTTTCGAGAGAGAGAGAGAGAGAGAGAGAAAAGATTGCTAATCATGCGCTATCTTTTCTATCAGTGAGTTCTTAATTTTAATCAGCTCCTACTTTTGGTTGGAGACGTGAAGCAGCAGCCAACAAATGATTTCAATTCTCAGAATTTTTTAAATGATGAGCAAAAATATACTGAAACAATTGGCTCACTATCGTAAATGAACGTGAATAGCTGAAAACAGCGTTCGAAAGAACGAAACATGCGCGTTACAATATCAACGTCTCTCGTACGTGGAGCACAAACGAGCGCAAAAACACGTCCCGATTTAGGAACACAGACAAAGAAATTCTCTAATAAACGTAATAAAAATGTTTGATTGCAACAACCAAATACGGGGTTAATTTTTTGATAATCAACTGGATGTGTTCAATGCAGAAACCCAAAGAATTCAAACTGAAATAACGTAATTATCCAAGTTTATTATCAATCTTGTCCACTGCCTCGTAAATGGGAGATAAACATGTTTTCCGAAAAATTTTTATTTACTAACTAATTTGGATGAAATTTTCAGAGTTTTTCTGCCATTTCGAGTCGAGTAATTTGGTCTAAGTTTGATTAGAATTGGGCAAAAAGTTTTAATGTTATTAGCGATTTTCCTGTTTACAGAAAATTCAACTTTTTTTCCCCATACATTTGGAATATTTGTACTTAAAACTTGGAGTGCACCTCCCTAAGACTTTACGTTATACAGTAAATGCATACAAGAACGCATTCCCCGATTTGTAATTATGAGCCAAGTAATATTGATTTGCACTTAAAAATCTGTAAAGGAAAATTTGACCCTGGTCCACTTCATACCCCATAACCCTTTTTCTCCTTATGAATTTTTTTTTCTTAATGCAATGTTGGAAGGTTCAATCAGGGTGTTATTTATTAGGCGTTTCAAAAAAAATTTATTCTTAGTTATTTTTTTTATGGCCGTCTGAAAATTTAGCAGTCAAGTTTTCGATTTTCAGAAAATTGGACATAAAATTTTAAATTGTCTGTGAAATTTTCTTTTTCAGTCAATATATTTTGCTGAAAAATAATCTATTTTAAAAAATAATATATGTTACGGGCGTAAGATATGTTTGCTGCATGTCCCAAGCAAATCGTATGACTAGTTTTTTTTATCCATAGGTATTTGGACCTTCAGGGTTCAGAAATAGTGTTCCATACACTTAGAAATTTTTATTTTTCTTGTTTGTCTCACCAAAAGCTCTCACACATCAATACCAATTGGTGTTCTCTGAAAGCGTTTGGAATGTAGAATTGACAGAAACGCACAGAATTTTTAAAAAAAATTTAAAATTTTGGAACTTTGAAAAATGGTGGAGTCAAAAACCGCTTATAAATTTACATCCAACTATACATATGGCTAAATTTACCATAGTTTTGGTCAAAATATGTACAAACTAAACAACTTTGAAATTTGAGAATTTTTACTTTGGGGGAAAAAAAATCACTTTTTTTTTTCCTAAACAGCGAAGAAAAAAGTTCATCTCCCCTAAACTATGGAACTTAATGTCATGAATACGTTTGTAACTCCATTTAAGATCGATATTGTTTTTTTCATTTTTTAGTTTTAGTTTTAGGCTTTATTATTACTATCTGTTTGTATGGATATTATTGTACTTTTCCACCATTCATTTTTTATTATTTTTTCGTTTCATTTTATATGATTAGTCGAGTCGTACGATGATTACTCATCCGTGCAACGATGAATTAACCCTATTTGGATTAGTTAATCAAATTAGTTAATCATGTATAGGATGATTTTTTAAACATCTGACAGTTTGTATTTTTCTTTTATTAATTGAAATGAAAGCATGAAATTTTTAATGTACCTCCTCTACACGTGGGAATTAGTCCCCCAGTGCAAAAAGTGTTCTGTGTGATGTTCTCTCAGCTCACGATACTTACGTGATACTTTCGACGGAAGATTCATGTCCAACAGATTTCTTGCGGTTTATGATAAAGAAATGTCATAGCTACCAACAACACCAGATATAAACCCCTGTGACTTTCATACATGGAGTTATATAAAAGATAGTGTATTTAAACAAAATCCACACACAACAGAAGCATCAACTGACTTATCAGCAATGAAAGCATCAACTGAACAAGAAATTTCTCAGATTTCAACAAATCCTCTGTCAAGGGTACTACAAAATTTGTTGTTCGTGTGTAGAGTGTTAATGAGCTGAGAAGACGTCACAGAGAGCATATTTTGCACGAGGGGACTAATTCCCATGTGTAGAGAAAGTACAGTAAAAACTTCATGCTTTTTTAAAAGGTTTGTATTTATTTTATTAACTGAAATAAGTGTAAGATGTTTAAAAAATTACCTGATATTTGCTTCTTCACTAAGACCCGAAGTGATGTACACCTCTTTATATAGAGAAGATTAACAAAAGTAAATAGATACCACGATGATTGCCCTCAAGAACAAATGGCAAAGATCATCAATGAAATGCCAGAACGTGTATCAGCTTTAAATAATGCGAAGAAAAAAGCAATACGATGCTAAATATATTGATTCAATAAATCTGTTATTATTTATTCGCTTTTATTATCAAATCAAAAATTCTGGAAAAGCCAAAATGTGTTTCTTTACTTTGATCAACTCTCTGTACGCATCGTGTGGATGTTATATACACTTTTTCTTTCATTATACTTTTACAATTGATCTAGCTCTCTCCTTTCAAAATTGTTTTCTGTTAGAAATGGCTGACGTGAGAAGAACCTATCCGCACTGTCCTGCAAATATCATCCTCGCACAATGTGATTGTCCTGCAAATATCATCCTCGCACAATGTGATTCCCGCATCATTTCGAGCCCAAGAATGAGAATCTTTTCAAAGGAGCAATTCTCAAATCCGTCTATTTCGATTTCATGTCGTTCTCGTTCTCATCCACGGCTTTAGCACTTTGGTATTATCCCTATTTTTTTTAGCAGTCGGGACTACGACATAGCCAATGTCCTAACACCGCTTCCCGTTGATAGCGAAGTTAAGCGACATTGGGTCGGATAGTAGTTGGATGGGAGACCGTCCTTTTTTTTTTTTTTCTAGCAATAGCTTTCAGGTCTTATATTTAAAAGGGTAAACCGAAGTCCCTACAAATTCCCGTCCAATATTTATGTTTACTAACCATGGAAATTTAAAAAAAAAAATCATATATCGACGAGTAATAATATTTCTGACAAGAAAATATACTATTACCTTAAAAGTACCTTAACAAATGAAAAAAACTTCACTTTTTTCTACGTGAAGGTCAAAATATGAAAATAAAAACCCACTCTAATAGACAGCAGAGTTTATTTCCACAACATTTCCGATGCCCACTGGCATCCTCCTCGGGTGGATACAAAAAAATGAATTCGTTTTTCTGTATCCACCCGAGGAGGATGCCAGTGGGCATCGAAACTGTTGTGGAAATAAACTCTGTCTATTAGAGTGGGTTTTTATTTAGTACCTTAACAGTTCGTCCTGAAAGCAAAAACTTTTAAGAAAGATGTCGTTATTGCATTAAATGAGGAACTCTATGAAAAAAAAATTTAAACAAAATTTCAGTTGCAATCTTCCTGGACCTACCCTCAAACTCTTGATTCAATAGAACATTTAGTTCTAACCCAAAAGTGGCTAATTATGGAGTAGAAAGCAGTACGGCAGACTAAATAAACATGAATTAGACTTTCAATCATAAACGGAATACCACAAGGTTCGATATTGAAACCCCTTTTCTTCAAGAAAACAACAAACATGGTCATCCGTATTCATAACTGGCTGCATCCAAACACATTAGCCTTAAATCTATCAAACACCTTTTAACGTGATTATAACAAACGGAAAATAAAATATAACTTTAAATATACATATAGATAATGCTATAATTAATAGAGCATTGAATGAAAGTATTAACCCTTTCAGGACGACTGATACAAATTGGTAACGTTTCAGATACACACATTCGTAACTTAACCTTACAAAAAATTACGTCCTTAAGGGGTTAAGTGTAATTCTAGATGAAAAATGGTCTTTCGAAGGGCGCCTCGAATATTCCTTAAAATAAACTATCAAAATTCACTTATATATTGATAAACTGAAACGCTACATTCTACAACATATACTCCTCAATCTCGTATATTAAACCCATGCATAACTTCACATTCTACACTATAACAACCGTTTAGGGAAACGCAAGCTAATATATTATTTAGTCATTAACCGAGAACGCGCGAGCCCTAATGTTCAAATCCCTAAAATTTGCTAAACTTAATCACCTGCACAAGATAAATGTCTGATCATAAATATTCATAAAATATTCTTCAATGAAGAAGGCCCTATATTAAATATGCAGATCATATGCAACAATAAATTTCCTCAGAGAATCTAAGATATAGTAACCATTACTTACAAAAATCTTGCTTTGTAATTAAAACGAAGGAGTTTAATTCATGTTTGGAATTATCTTTGGTTTGCTTCCGCCCGAATTGTTCATTTTGACGAAGGTCAAGCTTTTCACTCCACCTTAGACCTACAGTTTAACGTGGAATCCGAACCACGCCCCACCAACAGCAGCTCAGCGTCTTAACCACTAGGCTACCCATTTATCTACCAACCACTTTCTTTATTGAAACAAAGAAACAAATTTAAAGTCGAACGCATCCTAGAGAAATTTTAGGACTAAAAAAATAATAATAATAATAAATAATAATTTTTAGATACTACTTTATTTCTACTTTATCTTATCTACTACCCTTTTCTCCCTACTTTATTCCACCCTTATTTCTCCTAAAACATTTAAAGAAAATGTTTTATGTTTTTAACTTGTATAAATATATCTTCGTAACAACCTCTTCAAGGTTGTAAAACAATCATTTACTTACTTTATTTTAATTGAAATGATTAATAATTCCACCGTGTAACAAAAAAAAATTTTTTCTTTGTTTCTGGGCAATAACCTTTATTTTCTGATTCATTATGCTTCAAATCACTGGAAAAAAGCTGTCAGTGATTTTAAACTTCGGGTTTGTTGTCAGTACATCGATTTTGTTGAAATAAGAATATTTTTTTTTTTTAACCCTATATGGACATCTGCGACAGATCTGTAAACGCTTCAAAATTTACTATATATTTACCGAAACAAGTACATTTTAACTTAAATGACGATATCGTCAAATTTGTAACGGTTCAAGGAGTTTATATCACGAATTGGCAACTCCTACTGCAGAAAACCAAGCTTTAATGAAAAAAATAAGTTAGTGCGTCAGTAGAAGTAAAAGTGTATGGATACGCAGTTCGTTTTTTATTTTTTATCACTTTATTTGATTAAAGGTAAGTTGAATAATTTTTTATTGCTCAATATATGTTGTTAGAGTGGCTGAAGTAATATAAAACAATTCTGATAAACTGAGCACTAGAATATTTTATTGAAACGTAACAATATTGATGGCTCTGACATCCATGCCTTCTTTGCCACGTGGTATAAGGTTGTCCAATTTGTATTATATATATTACATTATATATATATTATATACATTATTATATATATTATATATATATATTATTTATATACCAAAAAAATGTATACACACTTTAACAGCTGATAGCTCAATTGATGTTTCTTTCTTTCCAAGTTAAACCCATTAGAATTAATAATGGCAGTCAGACTAAGCTTTGAACAAAGGAAATTCATTCTAAAATGCTACTGGAAGTGTGAAAACGCAGTTGAAGTGCAAAGACAGTTTAGGAGGGAGTTTCAAACAGATCCACCAACGCGACTTACCATCACTCGAATTAGAGATAAGTTTGAAGCCGATGGAACTGTTCAGAATGTCCACAAGAAGCGTTCCGGAAGACCACGGACATCGACAAGCCCCACAAAGCAAGAAAGAGTACTGGAAACGTATCACCAAAGTCCAAGAAAATCTGTGCGGCAAGCGAGTCGTGAGGTAGGAATTTCAGAATCGTCTGTCCAACGCATTTTGAAGCGCTGTCAATGGAAAAGTTACATTCCAAGATTAGTCCATGCTATTAATGAAGATGATGATCCGGACCGAAGAGTGGAGTATTGCGAGTGGTACTTGGCACGATGTGGATGTGGATTGGACGAAGGGGTTTCGTAGAATACCCTCCGTTCACCAGACCTCACACCACTAGACTTTTTTTTATGGGGATACTTAAAAGACAAAGTCTACGCTATAAAACCTGCAACAGTCGCTGAATTGAGAGCAGCCATTGAACGAGAATGCACACAAATACCAAACGAAATGTTTCGTGATGTTTGCGATTCCATTGCTTCGCGTTATCAGCAGTGCCTGGACCAGAAGGGACGTCAGTTTGAAAACAGGCGTTGACAAAACAATTAAATAATGTCTGTAGATTCTATTACATTTTGAAAATGAAATGTATTTTAATAAACACTGCCTTTATAAGTATTTAAAGTGTGTATACATTTTTTTGGGACGCCCTGTATATTATTATATATATATATATATATGTTAAACACAGACCGTGCATGGAACAAGGAACTCTTCTGGGAAAATTAAATCCACTATAGTCCGAATAAGTAATGGTAAATGACAAATACCATAGTTTTTTTCCTTTTTCATGATTTTAGCCCGACGTGGGCAACGGGTCTCTCGCAAAGAGATCCCATAAATATAGCTTCCCTCACCAGCTATCTGCAAAGCAGACAGGATCCAGCTTTGGGACGTGGATCTAGGGTTTAAAGCAAGCCTAGATCCCTACACTCAGAACCTCTATATAAGTAAAAGACTCGTTGCATTCACGTCGTGTTGAATAAATCAAAGAAAAAGGGGGTAACTATTGTATTTTTAGCCAAAAAAAAACAAAACTTAAACCTCAACCGGGACATTGAGCGTCCACTTTTTCAAGGCACGAAAACACGTCCGTTTAGTATACACAAACTCAGAATGGTTCCCTGAGAACATTATATGTTAACACAGACCGTGCATGGAACAAGGAACTCTTCTGGGAAAATTAAATCCACTATAGTCCGAATAAGTATAATGGTAAATGACAAATACCATAGTTTTTTTTCCTTTTTCATGATTTTAGCCCGACGTGGGCAACGGGTCTCTCGCAAAGAGATCCCATAAATATAGCTTCCCTCACCAGCTATCTGCAAAGCAGACAGGATCCAGCTTTGGGACGTGGATCTAGGGTTTAAAGCAAGCCTAGATCCCTACACTCAGAACCTCTATATAAGTAAAAGACTCGTTGCATTCACGTCGTGTTGAATAAATCAAAGAAAAAGGGGGTAACTATTGTATTTTTAGCCAAAAAAAAACAAAACTTAAACCTCAACCGGGACATTGAGCGTCCACTTTTCAAGGCACGAAACACGTCCGTTTAGTATACACAAACTCAGAATGGTTCCCTGAGAACATTATATGTTAAACACAGACCGTGCATGGAACAAGGAACTCTTCTGGGAAAATTAAATCCACTATAGTCCGAATAAGTAATGGTAAATGACAAATACCATAGTTTTTTTCCTTTTTCATGATTTTAGCCCGACGTGGGCAACGGGTCTCTCGCAAAGAGATCCCATAAATATAGCTTCCCTCACCAGCTATCTGCAAAGCAGACAGGATCCAGCTTTGGGACGTGGATCTAGGGTTTAAAGCAAGCCTAGATCCCTACACTCAGAACCTCTATATAAGTAAAAGACTCGTTGCATTCACGTCGTGAATGCAACGAGTCTTTTACTTATATAGAGGTTCTGAGTGTAGGGATCTAGGCTTGCTTTAAACCCTAGATCCACGTCCCAAAGCTGGATCCTGTCTGCTTTGCAGATAGCTGGTGAGGGAAGCTATATTTATGGGATCTCTTTGCGAGAGACCCGTTGCCCACGTCGGGCTAAAATCATGAAAAAGGAAAAAAACTATGGTATTTGTCATTTACCATTACTTATTCGGACTATAGTGGATTTAATTTTCCCAGAAGAGTTCCTTGTTCCATGCACGGTCTGTGTTTAACATATAATGTTCTCAGGGAACCATTCTGAGTTTGTGTATATATATATATATATTACATTAAAAATCACATATTTATGTTCAAAGTACTCTAAATGAATGTTTAATATAGGTAAAAAAAATGTTAAGACAAAAGTAAGAATTATGTCCATATAGGGTTAAATTAATCCATTATTTTTACTTTTTCAGACGTGTGACGTGTGACGAAGTTACTGTTATGGCTGCTCGTGGTTGCAAATACCCAGCGGATTCCTTCTGCTACGTGTGCGGCGAGTTCTTCGCAAAGACGGCTAAAAAACACTGTTTGGACAGTTGCACCCGTGCAAAGGAAGCCTATCATGCCTACTTCGGAATGCCAGTCGGTGACCAAGACAAACGCTGGGCACCACATGTCATCTGTGACTACTGCCGCCGCACTCTTGAAGGTTGGTTTAGAGGAGAGAAGTGGGCAATGCGTTTCGCTATCCCCCGTGTCTGGCGTGAGCCCTCAGACCATCTCACGGACTGCTATTTCTGTATGGTGGACCCAACAAAACGAAGAAAGGGGAAGAATGCGCCTCCCATTGAGTACCCTGACATTCCGTCATCTATTGCACCTGTTCCCCATAACGCGACGGACCTACCTGTGCCACAGCCTCCCTTGAGAGATCAATCTTGTCCAGCAGAAGCAAGCTATGATGATTCCGAGGAGGAGCAAGGTGCGTCATCTGCTGCGCGCCGTCGACGCCGGGTGGCCGGTGAAAGGTGCCCCTACTACCCCAACCAAGAGGACATCAACGACCTCATCAGGGAAATGGCCTTGACAAAGTCCAACGCCGAGCTGCTCATTTCCAGACTGAAGCAGTGGGACTTACTGGACGACAGCGTTCGAATTACTTCCCAGAGGAAGCGGCATTGCGGCTTTTCAGTTCTTCACTCTTAGAGATGGGTTGTGCTACTGCCATGACATCAGAGGACTCTTCGACGCTGTGGGCATTCCCTGCAACACCTCTGACTGGCGGCTCTTCATCGACAGTTCATCTAAAAGCCTCAAGACTGTTTTACTGCACAACACAAATCAGTGGCCCTCGATTCCTCTGGCTCATTCAGTGCACATGAAAGAAGAGTACCAGAACGTCAAAATCCTGCTGAGTGCACTGAAGTACGACCAATTCAGCTGGGAGGTCATTGGCGATTTCAAGATGGTGGCCTTCTTGATGGGGCTTCAGGGAGGCTTCACCAAGTTCCCTTGCTATCTGTGCCTCTGGGATAGCCGAAATACAGCCCTTCACTACGAGAAGAGGAACTGGCCCCTCAGGACCGGCTATGAGGTTGGGGCCCATAACGTGAAGCAAGAGCCGCTGGTGGAGCCAACGAAAGTGCTGATGCCACCTCTGCACATCAAATTGGGCATCATTAAGCAGTTTGTTAAACAGCTGGATCCAGAGGGTGAGGCCTTGAAGCACATCCAGGAGCTGTTCCCGAAGTTGTCGGAGGCGAAGATCAAAGCAGGAGTATTTGTGGGCCCTCAGGTGAAGCGACTTATTGACTCCGACAGCTTTCCTGAGAAGCTGTCTGAGGTTGAGCGGGCAGCTTGGACAAGCTTCGTTTCTCTAGTCAAAGGTTTCCTCGGAAACCACAAGGCAGAGAACTACAGGGAAATCGTTGACGAACTTGTGGACACGTACCGGAGCATGGGCTGCCGGATGTCGCTGAAACTGCACGTACTACACGCCCACCTTGATGAGTTCAAAGAAAACATGGGAGACTACTCAGAAGAACAAGGTGAAAGATTTCACCAGGATGTCAGCTCTTTCGAGGAACGCTACAAGGGACAGTACAATGAAAGTATGATGGGGGACTATATCTGGAACCTTTTGCGTGAGAGTGAACTGAAATACAATCGCCAATCTCGTAGACAAACTTCTTTTTGATTAAACTATAACGCTAGAATTTTTGTATCAATTCTGTATCAATACTCTTTATCAACGCTCTGCATCACTGCACTGTATCACTGTCTGTGTATTAACATATTATAATACATAATTATTCCCTACTCGTTTCCTTCTTTTTATTTTCATTTCTAAAGACGGGGCCTGGAGAACTTCATTTTTCATCATTGATTTATCATAATAATCGTGTTAATCAATTAAAATTATACTTAACAGGATTCATTTGATTTAAAAGCAGATAGTGTGAAAAACCCTTAAATTAATAAGCAAAAATGGCAAAAAATCAATAAATCGATCTCATGAACTCGGAACCGAAGTCTGAACTTGGTGACTGCTCATTTTTACTTATTTATGCCCTAAAAAATCAGAAAATAATAGTTTTAACTCATGGACAAATTTTGTGTTACACGGTGATATAATCAGTGTATACTAAATTATTATTTCAAGGAGGAATCCAAATCACTGTACATATCACGATATCACGACCCTGCTACGATTTATAAATTGTGTACGATGCGAGTAATATTTGCCATGAAAGTAATTTTATTACCTCAATTTTTTTTTTTTTTACAAGGAGGGGGCCAAGGGCGAATGCAATTCTTTAGATACTTAAAATACTACAGTATGTCCTTGATTAAATAAAAGAAAAAAAAGTACTCGTATATTCGCTCTACTTACCACGATAAGTTAAATTTGACCTTGAGAGAGGTTGAGGAGGTCACACACTTTTCGAATACATTTCAACAACCGACAAATTTCCCCAATTCGTAGAAAGACAATTAGCGAGAACGTTATTAAAAAAGGGAACGTTCGCGTACGGAGCTTCCTTTAAGAGAAATTCAAAGAATAATTTACGTACGAAGGTAATATCAGTTATTCCAGTGAATCTTCTCAAATTGTATTAAACTTCAGAAAGTTAATTTAGGTGATTACAACGTGTAATAGTTAGAAATGTAATATTTGCAGCCATTTTTTGTAAATAAAAGTTAAAGAGAAGTCATTTTGGTGGTCACAGTTGAGAGAATTTTTTAATGTCTTTGTACAGTGAAGTAAAATGTACTGCTTCTTGCGCAATCCACACAGTCAAAAACTCCCAAGTTGTATCTTAATTTTCGTATGAAGACGCGTCCTGCGGGTTTCATACAACGACATATACAACGTTTAGGGGTCGTTTAACTCCGTTACGGCAAAGGTCATGCGATGGATGGGACCTACAGCCTTACGTGGGATCCTAACCATGCGTTGTTAAATCATCTGAACGAAGAGGAAAACCACCCATCCAACAACTGAACAGACAGAACGTCGCTTAACATCGCTAATTTAACGGGACGCGGTATTGCCGCAGCAACGAGACAACGACGTAGCCAGGTTACCTTTAAAGTTCACACGGTAGCATTTTTTAATTCAGTTATATTTGTAAACAGAATTCTTTTAACGGTTTATAAGAACAAATACAGGGTGATTCAAAGATCAGGTTACATAGGGAAATACTGTATTATGTAATGATACAGGGGAATAGTCACATCACATGTTCGATATGGCCACCGTTAACGGCAATGCACTTGTGCAGTCAGCTAGGAATATCACATCAATGCGCTCCTCCTTCGATAACATCTCATAACTCATTTACCTGCAAAGAAACAGAAAAGCCCTATGTAACCTGACTTTTGAATCACCCTGTATAATAACCAATACACACTTAGTCACACTGGCATTCGAAGGTTAATATAATATTTAATATAACATTTAAATGTAATATTTACCAAAAAAAAATACAATAATTAAAATTAAACCTTTACGCAGGAGGCTTCTCTTCAAATGCTAAGATTAACTGCTAAGATTAAAAGAGCAAATACCCTCATACGATTACAGTTAAGATTACGTAACTGCTCGGGAAGCTAAAAAAATAATAATAAAAAAGTTCCAAATGAATTCAACATTTTTACAGAAAGAAAAAGTCTGAATAAGTTTGAAAATGTTTTCATTACGTTCATTAAATCCACAGTAATAACGTACGGCGTATTTAGTTAGCTAATTCACATTCTAAGTGTATTTATTTTATCCCCTCGCATTTGGCTTAACATTCATTATTTCCCCTTCTTTCTCCATGTATAAATAAACGCATAATTAAACACTTCTAAAGAGAGGAAATGCGGAAATTTAAACATTTTATAACATTTGCGTCTAAAAACTGTGACCATTTTTTTTTTCTCGTAAGCGAACTCCAACAGTCTACGGAGCCTCGCCGCCACATTTCACATAATTCATGATTATTTCCTTTTTGTTTCCAATTTCGTAATCATCATTAATGGACCAAAATCGTTTTAAAAGACAAAGAAAATATATGAAAGGAGCGTTTAGTCGTTAAAATCGCTAAAAGGAAGAACGATCTGGTTTTGTATTCGGTTTTTTTTTTTGTTATGGTTTTATTTTTTTTAATGTATCTGGAATGGTTTTTTTTTTAGTATTATTTTACTGTTTAGGTAACTACAAAAAAAAAAAAAAACATTTCAACCTAGTTTCAAATCAAACGTAATAATGTTCATTGACAATAATGTTTCATTGACAATAATGTTTCATTGACAATAATGTTTCATTGACAATAATGTTTCATTGACAATAATGTTTCATTGACAATAATAATAATATTTAATGAGTGGAAGTTGTTTAACTTCCTCCGGAACAGTAGCAAAAGTCATATGACAGAAAGGACCATCTGCTTTAAGTGGGATCCGAACCATCGGTCGTTACATTTATCTGTATGCGGAGGACCCACCCAACAACTGAATCTACCAAACGTTACTTAATGTCGCTGATTTAGAGGGAAGAGATGATGTGACATAGTCACCAAACGTTTTGGGACAATACAATGCATCGACGTTCAAAGCATTCTTCGGCCTGTCACCACACCCAGACAGTATGTACAGTACTTGGACAGGACACGTTTTCACGGTTCTATTCCACAGTTTCGATAAGCTTTGCGCCACTGTATTAATCACTTTGCATTCAAAGCTGCAATATATGGCTTGTGGGCAGGTACCCTTCGAAAGAATCCTTCTGTACGTAGTTCCTTACATACAGCAGATACACTTGTCCTCTACAGAACAATTTACATTTACGACATATATCAGAGGGTTGACAAAAGTAAATAGAGACATTCGATTTTTCCATAGTTCTTGATTTGATACTAAAAGTGAATAAATAATAACAGATTTATTGAATCAGTATATTTTAAAATAGTGTTAATTTCCCCTTATGAAAAACTGACACGTTCTGATATTCCACTGATGAGCTTTGCCATTTGTTCTTGAGAGGTGTCAACCCTGTGTGTGTGTGTGTGTGTGTGTGTGTGTGTGTGTGTGTGTGTGTGTGTGTGTGTTTAGTGAGGAACTGTCATCCATTTTCTTCAAATTAAAACCAAATTTCTTGGAAAAATAATGATAACTGAAGGGATACTACGTAATTTTAAATGTCCAGTATACTGAACACGATGCAAGAGAGGGTTAAAAAAATATGGAGGTCGGACTTTAAATCTCGACACTATTAAAACATTGTAACCTGGTTCAAAAGATAGAAAACTATCACACTACCGGGAAGAGGGGGGCAACACATTATAAATTAAAACGACCAAATACTTTTTCAGAAAATGACAAAAAAAAAAACCCTTTTTCTCTATATGTTTATCAAATTTCTTAGTTCATTAGCGAAGAGTTATGAATATTTAGTAGTTATGAAATTTTTAGTGAAGAATTCTTCAAAAGTCTTTAATATGGGGAAAACCCAAATATATATATATATATATATATATATATATATATATATATATATATATATATATATATATATATATATATATATACACACACACACGAGTGTGTATATACAGTAGCGCTCATATGTATTCTTACAAAGAAATATTTCAGTTATAGTCTCCCTTATCTTTTGTACCATGCATAGGAAAGTTATGAAAAGTTTACCGTTTGATTGGAAAAATTGAACAAATAGAAAAATTAATTCAACCTCAAAATACAATGCAAAAACATCAAAGAATTTAAGGAAAATTAAAAAAATAAAAAATAAAATGCAAAATTTTCGCAAATTTATTAACAAAATTATTTAGATTTTGTGTATCCATTTTCAGGTTTGAATAATTTAAACTTTTTACCAGTAGTTCGCTGTTTATTGATTAGAGCAGTGCTTCTGAAACTTTCCCAATGCCATTCACCTTTGAGTCATTATCACAAAATTTCATTCACCCCCAACTTCACCTCCTTCAGATTTGTTACTTCTCCAATTCCCTTTGTCTGTATTCACCCTTGTTGTTTCATTCACCCTTCAGATTTTCATTCACCCCAACTAAAATTTCATTCACCCCTTTCAGAAGTGCTGGATTTGAGACTGTTGCCAATTCCGAATTATAGAATTTTCTCTTTGAATCTTCATGAAAGACGGATGATTGTGCAAATCGTTAGTAAGCAATGGGTCGTCATGGTAAAGAGATGTATACAAATCTCAAAAGATCTGTTATTGCTGCACACGAGTATTGAAAGAGTTATAGGAAGATAGGAGAACTCCGAATTCTATTTACGACGGTTGGTAACGTTATAAAGAAATGGAAAGGCTTTGGAACGATCAAATTTGTACCAAGGTGTGGACGTCCTTGAAAGATTTCAGAACGTACAGATAGAGAAGGATTGAAAGAATGGCTGCGGCGAATGCAGCTTAACTGCAGTTGATATTTGCCAAATATTAAGACTGTCTAAGATCGATGTCCATCCCTCCAGTGTACGTCGTACATTCAGAAAGAATGGTCTGCATGGAAGAGTTGCAGGAAAAAAACCTCTACTATAAAAAGTGAACAAAGAAGCTCGTTTAATGTACGCCAAGGATCATCACAATGATGGATTTGCATTCTGGAAAAAAGTTCTCTGGACAGACGACACCAAAATTCAATTATTTGGGAACAACGAGCAATGGTATGTTTGGCGAAAATCAAATACCGCATTCGAAGAAAATCATCTTTCCTACAGTTCAACATGGTGGTGGTAGTTTCTTTCTTTCGATGCTTTAGTGCTTCTGGTCCAGGAAATCTTGTCGTCATCAATGGAATCTTGAATTCGAAGAAATATTAAAAAATTTAAGAGAAAATGTACTGCCTTCAGTTCGGGAGTTGCGAATGGGTCGCAATTGGGTACTGCAACAAGAAAATGATCCAAAACATAAAAGTAACAGCGTCATAAAATGAATACAACAATAGAATTTCAAGCTTCTTAAGTGGCCCAGTCAAAGCCCAGATCTCAACTTAATCGAGAATTTAAAGTTGGATTAAAAAAAAAAAGTTATCCGCAAAGAGGAACCCTTCGAATCTGAATGAATGCAACAATTTTCTTTAGAAGAATGGGGTAAAATTTCTTCTGAGAGATGTCGTAACCTTGTAGAAAAATACCCAAACCAAATCATTGAAGTCATTCAAGCAAAAGTTGGACACACACAGTATTAAATAACACTGGCCAACAAGTATTTTTCATCAGATATAATTATGAGTGGGCTAGATAGCTGTTGGGATGCTGATTCCAAATCTGTTCTCGGTTTTCCTCTTGCACGTCTAGTTTTCGAGATGAGACCGATCATAATATATATAATAAATATATATATATATATAATATAATACTATATATAATATATATAATATGCATAAAACTATATATAATATAATATACATATAATACTATATATACAATAAATAATATGCGTCCTTTATATATAATAATATATAAGAATATAATATGCATATAACTATATATAATATATAATACTATATACACACAATATATAATATGCGTCCTTTATACATGTAGCGGAGTATTTTGTCGTTGCAGCTTAGGTGGAGGTTTTTGCTTTATCGTTTCTGTACCCTCATGTATGGCATTTTGTCGTTTCAACTTAGGCTTTCCGCAGGTTGTCTTGTGGTATTTCAGGTGAGAACAGTTGCTGGCCACAAATTTGCAAACGATACACATGTACACCCTTTTATTCTTTGGCTTAACAGTCACATGTCTAGTTATGTGTTGTGTTTTGTTTTGTTTTGTGTCGCCCACTTACACATTTTATTTTTTTAGGTGATTACATGAACCCATTCATCGATCATCGTGCCTCGAAAGTGTAAAAATCACCCCGACAATTTCTTCTGTTACGTGTGCGGCTCGTTCGCGACTAAATCACAACGGCGTACAATCACGATGGATCTTCGAAAAACTTACCGGTTATACTTCGGCTGTCCACTAGGCGACCAAGATAAGGCGTGGGCGCTACGTTATCTGTACCGCTTGTTCGAAAGGATTGCGTGACTGGTTGAACCAAAGGAAAAAAGTCGATACCGTTCGCTATACCCATGATATGGAGGGCATGACTCCAGATTCCTGGGATCTTGGGAGCATTGCTCCAGTAAATTTGACCATGAGAAAAAGTAAATTTGGGTTTGGGTTTTGTTCATCCGCTAGACGTTATGCAATTTTTTTGCGTATACGTTCTTGTACAAACCAATTTTTTTTAAATTACAAATTTAATTATTTTAAGTTTAGTTGGTAATTCCATATTTAACAATTATTTTTATTTTTTGTTAAGCTTCAATGTTTTGATAATTAAAATTTTATTAAAACGTATATTTTTTTTAATATAAATTATCAGGATTGGACTATGTTCCATTGATCTCGGCCAGGTTTGATAAATTGGCCAGATAATTACTTGTGCGGTTTTAAGTAATCCACCATGACTCTAGAATTGAAAAGTTTAGTTAAGTTTAAACTTACTTTAACTTACCTACTTTTACTTACTCTTCCTTACTTTTACTAAGTTTAAAGCACTTACTTTTACTTACTTTCATTGTACTATATTTACTTACTTTTACTCACTTTTACCATACTATATTTACTAACTTTTACTTATTTTGTATTTTTTGAGGTAGTCAATAATCATAATGGATCCTAATATTGATGAAGTTGGAGAGAAAAGTGAGGGTGTTAAAAGGGGTTACTTTTGTGGTCAATGCAAGAACAAATATTCAAAGAAGCAAAACTGGGAGGAACATTTTAATTCTAAAAAAAATATTTGTTACAATACAAGAGGTCCCAGAGTTTGGGCCCACAGCTTAGATATTGCAGTAAAGAATACCAGGATGAAGTGCAGCAAAGAGATACGGCAAAGCAGTCATTTAGTTTGTTCACAAAATGTGCTAGTGCTGGACCTCAGAAAAATGAACCAACTTCATCAACTGCTAATCTAGAAAATGAAACTTTTTCACTAGATGTTTCACAGACTGAAGAAAGTGCTTCTCCTCCACCTAAGAAACAAAAGGTAAGTGAGGAATCTGCGCATCAGACTAACAAAACTGCTTTTGAGGAATTTGAAAATTCCCAAATCCAGAAGACATTGAATGCAATTTTGCGCCTAACAAAAGAAACTCACCAAGCTGTTGTGGTTAATAAAGAGAAGAGTCAAAATATGCCTTCAAGTTCAAGTGTTGCATCCAAATCTAGTAAAGCAAAAAGCAACAAATTTGACATTTCCATAGCCCATTTAAGCAAGTGTAAATCAATACAAGAAATCCTGAACAATGATTTGATCAAATCTACATTCAAATTGGTGGAAAAGAAGGATCTAGGGCATGCTGATGATTCATTTTCAGTACCAAGTGATATAATGGAAAACATTGCAAATAGTGACACTAATATGCCTGATGTAGATATAGCTGTTGAGGATGATGATGATGATAATCAAGATGAAATGAAAACAAACACTGCATGCGCTCTATATCCAGTACTTCTAGCTGTATTACATAGGTCAGGTTGTGAGGTTGGAAATTTGAATCATAGCACACATGCGTGCGAGACAATTTGTGAGCTATTCGATAATCAACTTAAAGAACAAACTGTAAAGTGGTTCTTAGAACAAACTTCAGTAACAATAACAGCTGACATTGGAAAAATTTTGGGATTAAGCATGCTAGTTGTATTAGTTATGAGTGAAGAAGATAAGACTGTAAAACTTGCTGGGATAAATTTAGTACGCAGCAAATCAGGAGTTTATTTGGCCAATGAAATTTTTGATGTGTTGAAGTCTCCTAATCACTTGAAACTATCTGAAGAAGCAATTAAATACAAGGTATCTGGAATGGTTGGAGATGGGGCTTTTTGTAAGGACAACGAGCCATTTAAAAACGAAATGAAAAAGTTGTTTGGAGAAAATTTCAAATTTCGATGGGACTTAATGCATCTTGTGAACAGAGCCCACGTTGATGCATTGAAGAAAATTTGTAAACTAAGTGAGCTTTTAGACTTTATTCAGAATCACTCTTCAAATCTGAGATCAGGCCTTGACTATACCAATATGGTTCTTGACAATATCATTGGTTTTAAGAGACCAAAACTCAAATCTGATACTCGCATGGTTAATTACGAATTTGATCAATTGACAGATTTGTGGAAAATTGTGTTTTTTTTTTATCATCCACAAGAGAAAGAAATTAGTGCCAAGTTCTATGTATTGATTTCCTATGTAACAAAGATTATGTTGCAAGTAGCTCAAAAAACCACAGTTAGTGCAGAATTTGTAGAAAATATATTTTATAAAGAAGGAGGGAAAACTGTTATGTTAAGAGTGATGGAAACAATTTCCAAATTAGCTAATGGAGGAAATGCAAATGATGTAGTTTCTGAATTTAAGCACGATACCACAGGGCAGCAAAAGGAACTAACAGCTGAGGATTACATCCTAAATGAAGTTCACAAATACATCAAGAAACGTTCTGATTACTACCAGGTTGCTGAAGTTGCTAGACCATCCAGAACCAGATCTGAAAGTAGTTTTACAAAAGACTCAGTGATAAATTGGCTGACAGAATATATAGAACAGCTGTGAAAGGAATCACAGAGAGATTAAAGCATTTTGATAAAGATGGATCAACTGCCTGGAGTGAAGCACCAGCTGAAGGGGACATTCTCCATTCTTGGTTACATTGTTGAACACAAAGGATCCATTAAGCCATCTCATTTGACTAAGCTGTGCAGAATTGTGAAGGAGGGTCCAGCTCCAGGCACTAGATCTGCTGTAATGATCACACAGAAAGCCATTGATCAGTGGCCAAGCATACATGGCGGTAAATTCACAACAAATGCCTACATGCAAGGTCTAACATCGTCCACTGTTGCTGCTGCAATGAATAAATAAACTTAAGGTGAGTTATAAACTGTACATTATTGTATTATTATGTTTAGCTAAAACAATTTGTAATTGGTATGTCGTCATTTCAAGAGTTTACTATCATTAACCTATCTAGTGGTGTAAGGGAAAAAAAAGTAAATTCAGAGCTGTGCTCCAGTAAATTTTTTCAAACCTGGAGTCATGATGGAGGGAGCCGAGAGACCATCATGGCGATTGTTACTTTTGCAATGTTAACATAACTGGATTCTCCGTGAAGAACAAGCATAACATCATTTATCCGAACGTAGACTCCGCGATCAGACCAATCCCTCACGATGACACGATGCCGATTCCGGTACCTCCACAACATGGACTCGATTCTTTAGAAGACGAAAAAGAATCCGACGAAGGTGCGATTGGCGGAGATGCGGGACACCTTCGGCCGATCTTGACTACACACCTAACGAAGAGCAATCGGAGCTGGAGAGGCTTACCAAAAACGAATTGAATGACCTCATTAGAGACCTAGCCCTCTCCAAAGAGAAATCAGAACTTCTCTCCTCGAGACTCAAGCAGAAACACTTACTTGAGAAGAGCGTCCGTGGGTGCCACTATCGAAAACGAAACTATGCTTTGGCAACATTCTTTACAGTAGACGGTCCGCTCTGCTATTGCCACTATATCAATGGACTTTTCGAGAACTTGTCACAGGTACACACACCATCTGAGTGGCGCCTCTTCATTGATTCCTCACAGCGAAGCTTGAAAGCGGTTCTCCTGCATAACGGGAACTTAAAGCCGTCCATCCCGATCGCCCACTCCGTTCATCTAAAGGAGACGTACGATAACATGAATATACTACTCGAAGCAATCCAATACAGCACTCATCAATGGAATATCTTGTCGTGATCTCAAAGTCATTGGTATGTTAATGGGCAATGGGCATGCAAGGAGGGTTCACAAAATACTGTTGTTTCCTATGCCTATGGGACAGCCGTGCTACTGCGAATCATTACATCAGACGTGACTGGCATCAAAGAAGCACATACAACCCAGGAACGGGCAGTGTCCAGTGTGTTCCTTTAGTTGATCCAAAGACGATTTTCCTGCCACCTCTTCACATTAAGCTCGGCTTAATGAAAATTTTTGTGAAAGCGATGGGTAAGACGAATTCGAGAGGGTTTCGATACCTTGTTGAGAAATTTGCAAACGTCAGTGCCGCGAAATTGAAGGAGGGAATCTTTGTGGGGCCCCAAATCAGGGAGGTTCTGCAGGATAAAGGCTTTGAAGAAAGCCTCAATGCCTTAGAACTAAAAGCATGGCAGGTTTTTAAATGGATTTGTGGAAACTTCTTGGAAAACCACAAGTCTACCGCATACAAAGATGGAGTTCAGAAACTGTTCGATGCATATCAAGAAATGGGCTGTCACATGTCGTTGAAAATACATTTTCTACATTCGCATCTAGATTTCTTTCCCGAAAACCTTGGCGCAGTGAGTGACGAGCAGGGAGAACGCTTCCAGCAAGACAGCCAGTCAATGGAAAATCGCTACCACGGTTTCTGGAACGTAAGTATGCTAGCAGGTTACTGCTAGATTTTGTACCGCGACGATCCGGACAAGGTTTACAAAAGAAAATCGTACTCGCAACGTTTTTAGGTTGGTGTACATTTCTTTTTATGAATAAAGTTGTACTTTTACGATAAATTGTGCTGAAAATAACACCAGTCATATTTCGATAAATAGATGTGCTAGAAGAAATCCGAAAACAGATTTGGAATCAGCATACAAAACTGGTCTAGAAAAATGTATATACAATACATCTTTGATGAGAGAAAAGTTCGATTTTGTCGACCAGTGTAATTTTGTCAGTAAATGTACGAAAACTTTTGCATTTCAACTTTGTTTATTTTCCTCAAATTCTTTGATGTTTTGCATGACATGTTGGAGATAAACTACTTTTCTTATTTGTTACATTTTTTCAAACGAACGGTAAACTTTTCTTAACTATCCTATGCATGGTACAAAAGATAAGGACGAATATAAGTGAAATATTTCTCTGTACGAATACTTATGAACGCCACTACACATATTACATATACTGATATACACGAATCAATATATATATATATATATATATATATATATATATATATATATATATGCCCAAGTAGGTCGAACATTTGTGTAATTTTTCGGCCGTGCGCATTTTATACCCAGTTGGTCGAACAAGTTATATATTTTATATTTTCAAATTATTTTTCATCACTTTCGCTTGTGCTAAGGTAGTGGTTGTGTGTGTGTGTGTGTGTGTGTGGGGGGGGGGGGGGTCTATAAAAAGAACTCTAGAGAAAGCGCTTTTTAACCATATATAATGATTATTTTTTCTAATTTCACCGCGTTAGAATTTTAATTTACACACTCGAAATCATTAAGTCGTCCTTTATGCTTCTTCAGACTTTACACAACCAACTAACTTGTTTTAGGTTAGTTTAGGTTAAGTCAGGTTAGTTTGGGCTAACCTCAACTGAATTAACTGACCTAACATCAAAAAAGTAGGTCGTGCAAAAAAATCCGACTTGGTAAAAAAGTGGCTTGCTATTTGCGCTAATATATATTATATATTATATATATATATATATATTATATATATATATATATATATATATATAATATATAATATATATATACACACACCAAAGGTTTTGGCATTCTTCCAATAATCTACGATTTTCGCGGATACTTTACAGTCTCGATCGTAGAGTTAATATATCTCATACAACACTTTCTCCATTTTCTTGATATAATGTACCATTAAAAGTGTCAGTACAAGGAAGACAGATGAGAAGGGGGTGTTTTTTATAGATCGAATACATTGCAAAAGTGTAGGCACCCCTTCCGTTAATACTTTGTATGACCACCTTTGGCTTAGCAAAGGAAAATAAGAGTCGTACAATGGCCATGGCAATCGCCAGACCGAAATATCATTAAAGGGATATGGAGGAATCCGAAACGGGCAGTCCACGCAAGATGATATTCGTCAGTAAGGAGGAATGGAGGAGAACCCCAAAGAAACGAATCAATAAGCTCGTACAACGTTACAGACAACGGTTGTTCCAGGTTATTGCTGCGAAAGATGATCATACAAAGTATTAACGGAAGGGATGCTTACGTTGTTGCAATGTATTTGATTTATAATAAACAACCCCTTCTCATCATCTGTCTTTCTCGCACAGACCCTTTTGGCCTTAACTATATATATAATATATATATATATATATATATATATATATATATAGATTTTTTTTTTTTTTTAATTAATATGTAACTGCGTATAATATTGCGAGCATCATCTATTTTAATAAGTTCATACTGGTTTTCATGTTCTTTTAAAATAAATAAAAATATAGCGCTTGGAAAAGATGTTACTGCCTGTGAAAGGGGCATGATAGTAGGAGCCCCTTTGGTTGGGTTCAGTAATAAAAGTCACCTAATTGCTCCTGTATCTCGAGAAACAGTCCTCAAGGTTATGAATACATGCAAAAATAATAAAAAAAGAACCTCAAATAAGGAATATAGCGAGCGTAAAGCAACAATGACAGAATCCGACAGAAGAACTTTATATGATAATTATGAGCTGTGAAAAATCACTCAAAGTCTGTTGCATCAAAACTTTTTTGTTTAAAATTGAACAATAGTCCGCAAAGACCACAGTCGGTCATAACTATCTTATGTGAACTGCAGTAAAGCCTATTTTAAAACCAACCAGTACCAAAGTTCTAATGAATTTGGAGTTGGGGAGAATAATGGTGTAGTTTTTTAATTTCTTTCCATGTATTCATAACTATGGGACTATTCCTCAAGGTGCAGGGACAATCACGCGACTTTTAATATTGAGACACCAACCAAACGGGCTCTTACTATCATGCCCCTTTCACAGTCAGTAACATTTTTTCCAATCACCATATTTTTATTTATTCTACAAGAACATGAAAAAACAATATAAAAATATTAAAATAGAAGATGTTCTCAATATTATATGCAGTTAATATTAATTTAATAAAGTACATAACGCCATTAATGATATCAGAAAATACAGCACCGAAAGTGCTAGTGTTTCCATTATTCTGTCCAACCCATGTGTATATATAATCAAAGTTTAATATATTAAAAAATTGAATTAAATAAGAAGGAAGAAAGCAATAATGCTTAACACACACGTGTCTCGTGTTATTAAATGAAAATTACATTCTTAAATCCTTTCTGAAGAGCCCTCAAAACGTTTCGATGCGCGCGCACACAATCCCTTAATCCCTGTTCAAGTGTAAAAAGCTGTAACAGTCCACACGCAGGGCCTCTAAACATGCGAGTAAATCAATCCGTCGGTAAGTCACTGTTAAATAGGACTGATAAGGGTGTATTTTTTTTTATATAAAAAGCAAGTTTTCTTTCCTAACTGGACAACCCGTGATAATTAAATGTAATTCAGAGTATGAAAAGTGGTCACAGGAAAAATTGTGGAATTCGACACACAATGTTTGCATTTAACAAACCTACAAACAAATCTACTAACACCATTTCCATTTTACTATTCTTTCGACACAAAAACAAAAGTGAAATTTTACCAAATTGTCTTTTTCCTGGTTCAAATTATCCCATTCATGTGTGTGTGTGTGTGTGTGTGTGTGTGTGTGTGTTCAGTTTTTCTCTCTCTCTTTTCGATTTAACTGTACACGGTTATAAATTACCTGTATTTATACAATACAGCCAAGTAGCTATACCAAATATGAACGTGTAGCTTTGTTTAACAATTTTAAAGGGGAAAAATTGTAAGAGGCTTACCTGTAACTCTGTCTGTTGCATAATGCGAAACCCCCAGCTGCCTTCAGCGTTGCAAATGAGTCCAAATAATAGTTTGCGTCGGGCACAACGCAAAAATAAAACACTTTATTTAAAAAAAAAAAAAAAGAGGAGGTTCGAACTTGTTTTTTCCTTAATTACGCACTACTACTTTTATCTCGTAAATAGATGAAACTATCTTGTATCACGTGATTTCGCGTAAAAAAAACGAGTTCTTTCTGCCGAGTTCTTATTTGAAAATTTTGAGCACACAGTCTATCAGGTACATTGGAGACATACTTAGAAATAAGGTCTCTTGTTACTGATAATTAATTCGTTTCAATATACTTGAATTCATAAAAATAAGAACTTTTGCAATACGTTTTTCCAAAACGGAATAAAATAACTGCAGCGTAAATAAGTGAAAACTTCAAACAAATCCTATAAAATGATTCAATCCAATCACGCAGCAAGCATGACAGGATGTTCCTCGGCTTATAATAATATATATATAATAATATATATATAATAATATATATATAATAATATATAATAATATATATATAATCATCCATGCATTCCTAGTTTAAGTAAAAGTTTGAAGTATACTCTTAGTATATACTGTATATATATGGGTGGTCCTTAATTTCGAAGTTCAATACCGTAAAGTTCTCACCCATTTAATTTGTTCCAATGTACACAGTAAAATTTCCTGCCAAATTTTGCAAAAATCGAATCGTATTTTGGGGTCGCTCAATGAGGTTAAAGTTAGAGAAAACTTCTTTTTGTGTGTGTGTGTGTGTGTGTGTGTGTGTGTGTGTGTGTGTGTGTGTGTGTGTGTGTGTGTGTGTGTGCCCAGTCAGTTTAGCAGTGATCTCGAAAAATGCCGGGTGGGTTTACAAGACAGCACTGTGACTAATAGGTCAAAAAGAATACGAAATAATTGGTACTAAATTGCCTTCTAATAGGCAAGTGTTGAACGTGTTTTTATGATCACAAAAGTTTGAAGAACACGATTCGTGAAAGCTCAAGGGCTTTGATCAAGGATACTGCAGTGTTTTGTGGCAAGGCTCGAATTCCGATTCGTCTGGAGCAGCATGCCATCACTAAACTCGAGCAACTAGTTAAAAAACAGACAGCTGAAGAAGAACGCCAATAGGAAAGCCGAAACACAGCGATCGAATGAAGGGAAGTTTGTCGATGGTCTGGACAACCTCTTTGATATCGTCCAGGGGAATACCCTGAACTTAATCAAGATCCAAGAAGACAGACTTTCTTCTTGCTCAGAGGGAAAAGGGATGTCGTGGGTGCATGTGCCAAATGGATAAGGTTCTTGCTTCTAAGGAGTTCAGGACAATGAAAAGAAAAAGAAGCAAGTTTGGAAAGGAAGTGGGGTGGTGAGCAGGAGCAGCTGGCCTTGATGACGTACGTCACTCTGGAATCAACCAGTAGCAGCAGAGATGAGAGTGGTGTAACTAGTGATGATGATTGAAGAGCTATTGGAGAAACAACGTCCTCCAACTCTAATAAGAGAGCAAGAAGAAACATCGTTAGACAGAACGAAACTGAGCGACCGATAAGCGACTTTTGTTCTGGCTGCTACTGCTCAGAGGCTTGGCCATAAAGTGGAGGAACTGAACATCAACCGCTCCTCGATTTGCCGAGCTCAAGAACGAATCCGCGCAGAACTTGCCAAGAATTTGAAAGAACAGTTTGGCCCAACAGTCCCACCTGTAGTCTATTTGGGTGGCAAGTTCCTCAATGATCTATTTACAGGGGAAGAACAGGTAGACCGACTGCCGGTGATCTTGCCTGGAGCGGGAGTGAATCAACTGATTGGTGTCCCTAAGCTGCCTTCAAGCAGTGGGGAGGCTCAAGCTTTCGCAGTGGCGCATTTGTTGGAAGAGTGGGGAGTTATTGATCATGTAAAGGCCGTATGCTTTGACACAACGAGCAACACGGGACGCAGAAACAGAGCCTGCGTATTCCTGGAACAAAAGGTTAGAGAAGGATCTCTCGCACTCAGCATGCCGCCACCATATCTTGGAACTCGTACTGCATCCGCATTCAAAGAGAGTATAGGAGAGTCTGGAAACTTGCCAACTGACAACTTCGTCATCAAGAACATGAGGGAGCTCTTCCATTGCCTCGGTATTCCGATTGGATTCCGAGATTCTGACCCCGAGACAATGGGAACTCAGAGGAGATTACAGAGAGGGTCTGGAGACACTTTACCACTCGAGGATGGTGAACGATACTGCCGAAAGGGGCGTGACCCTCACTGAAGAATACAATGTCATCATAACAAAGAACGAAGATCAGACACAATACCTGCTTCAGGTTGTACAGTACCACCGCTGGCCCTTCCCAGATAGTAAAAAAGAATCGCTAACAAGGCAACAATGAGTGGCTGGCGACCACGATACCACCGTCAACGAGCGTCTAATACCAGTTTCCCCACCAATGAACTATGGGGACCTGGATGCCATCGAATACTTTGAAAGAAAAAGTGCAATAAATATTTCATACTGGTTATATACTGGAGTTATAGACGAGAATCATGGTCTGTTTTCTATTTGGGTATAGAGAGAGTTGACAAAAGTAGACACCTTCGTTTTTACCAAAATCTTTTGATTTAATTATAAAAGTTACTTAACAACAACAACATTTATTGAATCAATAAATGCAAAGTTATTATTTTTTACTTTTGTAATCAAACCAAACATTTTAGGAAAAAACAAAGATATCTATTTACTTTCGTCAACCCTGTGTACCCTTAAGCGCAGTAGAAAACTTTAACTTCACTGATGATCCCTAAATATTATTTTACTTAAGTGAAATTTTACAGAAATTATTTGTATGCAATATGGAGCAAAATTATGGGGGGGCCGCCGAGATCTAAATATAGAATCCCGAATTTCAAAATTTATTTATATTGCTAATGACCACCATAATAAATAAATAAATAAATATGAGAGAGAGAGATTAATGTTCAAAGTAATTAATTTTAGTGGCAGTCGCGCACAGACTCTAATTGAATGAAACTTGTCGGTCATTTTATTTATTGCATTTTAACGATTTTATCACACATTCCGAACGGAATTGCACTTAACAGACATCTCTCAAGTAACACATTCAATTCAAGAAAATGCAGTAATGTCTGATATTAGGGGATATTCCCCCCCCTTCTCCTCCCCGAAATTCGAAGAAATTGACGTCACCACCACCGATTTTTGCGAAATATTTTTGTAGTTTTCTCGGAAGCTCCATGAGAAACCCATAAACCTTAAAATTTAGGTCCCTAGTTTTTCCTAGCCCCTAAACCTCCAAAAGTAAGAATCGCTTATAAATATTTAATTACGACTGCTGGAAGCTGCCACTAGGAAAATTAAAAAATAATATAAAAAATAGTTTATCCTTACGTCAACCATGTTTCCAAATTCAGAAATGGTTATTCGATTGCTTCTCAAGACGGAGCTTTCAAATACTAACGACCATGAGAAAGAAATCAATTCTCACAATATGTACGGTAATCTACAGGGTGGCTCAAAAGTCGCGCACCATAGGAATTTTCAGTGTTGACTATATTATTATTTTTTTCTTTTAGGTAGGGGATGACTGCGAAATTAACAATAGACGAGAGGGTGAGCTTGGTTTTAATGTATGAGAATACCAGGTACTACAAATCGATGAATCGGTACAAATTTAAATTCTGTACCGATTGCACTTAATGGAAATGGTCAGTAAAAAACAAATACGAAATTTAATGGAAAGAAAAAATCATTACTTAGAAGCCTACAATCCTTTATCTTCGTACTATTGGGAATTTTGCGAGAAAAAAGCCAGCGAAGTGGTACCTTTATACGAGGAAAAGTGGAAAAGAAATTAACACATTTAAGATTCGTACAGAGAAATATTTCAGTTATATTCTCCCTTATCTTTTGTACGATGTATAAGATAGTTCTGAAAAATTTAACGTTCTTTCGGATAAATTTAGCAAATAAGAACAATTAGTTTAATTCCAACATATAATGTAAAACATCAAAGAATTTGAGGAAAATGAAAAAAAGTTAAAATGCAAAAGTTTTCGTGAAATTATTTACAAAATTATTTAGGCTGTGTGTGTTCACTTTAGGCTTGAAGAATTAAAAAATTTATTAGTAGTTAGCCGTTTACTGATTAGAGTGTTGGCAATTCCGAATTATAGAATTTTCTCTTTGAACCGACATGGAAGACGGATGACCGTACAAGCCATTAGCAAGCAATGGGTCGTCGTGGTAAAGAGCTATCTACAGACCTTAAGAAATCTGTTACTGCCGCACACGAACATGGAAAGAGTTATAGGAAGATAGGAAAACTTTGAATTCCATTTACGACGTTTGATGCAGTTATAAAGAAATGGAAAGGCCTCGGAACAATCAAAACACTACCAAGGTATGGACGACCCTCAAAGATTTCAGAACGCACAGCTAGACGGATTGAAGGAATGGGTGCGGCGATATTTGCCACATATTAAGACTCTAAGATCGATGTCCATCCCACTACTGTACGTCGTGCATTCAGAAAGAATGGTCTGCTTGGAAGAGTTGCAAGAAAAACAAAACCTCTGCGACGAAAAGCGAACAAAGAAGCTCGTTTAATGTACGTCAAGGATCATCAAAATGATGGATTTGCATTTTGGAAGAAAGTTCCCTGGACAGACGAGACCAAAATTCAATTATTTGGGAACAATGAGCAATGGTATGTTTGGCGAACAAATACTGTATTCGAAGAAAAAACATCCTTCCTACACAGTCAAATATGGTGGTAGTAGTTTGTTTCTTTGGGGATGCTTTAGTGCTTCTGGTCCAGGAAAGCTTGTTGTCATCAATGGAATCTTGAATTCGAAGAAATATCAGGAAATTCTGGAAGAATTTAGTTCGCGAGTAGCGAATGGATCGCAATTGGGTACTGCAACAAAATAATGACTCAAAAATGGTCCAAAACATAAAGTAAGAGCACCACGAAATGGCTTCAACAAGAGAACTTTAAGTTTCTCAAGTGGCCCATTCAAAACACAGATCTCAATTTAATCGAGAATTTATGGTTTGATTTGATAAAACTGTCCGCCAGAGAAACCCTTCGAATCTGAAGAATGAAGTGGAACAATTTTTTTTTTTTTTAAGAATGGGCTAAAATTTCTACCGAGAGATGTCAAAACCTTGTAGAAAAATACCCAAAACGAATCACTGAAGTCATTTAAGCAAAAGGTGGACACAAAAATTATTAATTAATTTTGTAAGTAAATGTACGAAAACTTTTGCATTTTAACTTTTTTTTTTATTTTCCTCAAATTCTCTGGAGTTGAACTAATTTTTTTATTTGTTAAATTTTATCCAAACGAACGAGGGTAAACTTTTCATAATTATCCTATGCGTGGTACAAAAGATAAGGACGAATATAACTGAAATATTTCTCAGTACGAATACTTATGAGCGCCACTGTAGATTACTTCCCACTTAATGTCATTCCTATCTCTATCCGCAGTCTGCGAGTGGGAAATGCTGGTAGTGGAAATTCAAAAAATATGGAAAAAGTTTTTCCTGAGTAAAAAGAAACAGTGTCGTAATTGCGGATCCGAGAGTCCGAGAGGTATTTTCTACGAAAAATACAACTTAAAATGGGTATATCTGGTAAAAATCGAAATGGAATGGGATGAAAATTACCTCCTTTATTTGATATTCGCAACTTTAGATTTCTCACCCTTGGGCGAGATTCAAATGATAATCACTGAGTAGGAAGAGACAAAATAATTATTACAATAATAATAATAATAATAATAATATAATAATAATGGTATATTCACCAGCATTCACGAACAACAATATGAATCTTGCACGAGTTAATAACCAGCCTTCTTAATCCATCAAAGGATTCGCTTTAATACATTCCATCGAGCGATAGAGCAATATACAACTCCGGACCAGAAAAATAGAATACTGTCTCAAATGCGCTCAATGACTTGATAATACCTTTAAGTTATACATCTTCATGAGGAATAGCGAGTATCTGTGACGTCATTATGATAAAAAGACACTTCTGTGTGTCAGTTTTGAAAAAGAAATAAAATATAACAAAAATATTATTAAATAATGAAAAATTAATGCATACGGTAGCGACAATACCAAAATATTGGAATATTTTGTCAGGTTACAAAAAATAGAATGAATTCATTGTCTATTGAGTACTACCAATATATTAAACCTTTATCAAAGACTTTTTAACCCTGCATCTTGGTATTTAGTTGGTAGTTGGTCCACACCCTCAGCCCCGATTACGACCTCCAATCGACGTGGCATCGAGTCGATATGCCTCTTGCATTATTTTGTAGTTATCGATTGCCAGGTCGTCATCAAACACCTCTTCAGTTCACTAAGTGTTCCTGGTTTACGCTTTTGGACCTTCTGCTAAGCAATATTCCAAAGATTTTCTATCGGATTAGGATCGGGAGTGGTCGTACTTCAATTTCATGAGCATCAAAACCACGCAGATGTTACACGAGCTGAAGCCAGGTCTTGGTGAAAAATAAATGATTCGTCTCTCTACAGCTGTTCTGCAGAACCCAGCAGGAAGTATTCTAAGATTTCTTGATAAACGTGACTATTGACAGTCCTATTTACGAATAGGACACACTCGCTGCCTTTATCAAATGGGATTCAGTCACGAAAACCGAAAATTAAGACGATGCTAAATGCGAAGCAAAGATGACTTTCCTGGCGCAAAGAAGGAATTGCACGGACTGCAAACGAATGGCAAATAGTGCTTTTTTCAGACGAATCAAAATTTTGTGTCATTTGGTGACAGTGGTCCGCGCGTTTGGCGAAGAAGGTCTGAAATGTATCATGAAAGCTGCCTGAAAACATCAATCAAATTTATGGCGAGTGTGTAACACCTGACGAGATTATTCTAATATTTCGGTATGTCGCTATGCAGTAACTTTTCACTATCTAATAAGGTTTTTGCTATAGTTTAATTTTTTTTCAAAACTGGAACAGAGGCGTCTTTTTATCATGACGACGTCACAGATACTCGATATTCCTCATAAAAGTGTACATCTTAAAGGTATATTATTAAGGTCATGCGCGCATTTGAAACAGTATTCTATCCTTTTGGTCGGGAGTTAAAAACAAAGAGGACTCAGTTCTTCACAAGATCAGCAGAAACTATTGTTCGACTGGAATAACGTACAGTATACGATAGTGGGGCCTCGGTATGAGGATGGGGTGGGCAGTGATCTCTTAACGGTCGATTTGGCCACCGTCCATACACTTCATGGCATTCTCAGCTTCTTCATATTTCTCGAACTCGATACAACCGTACACGTGAAGCGTATTCAATAAACAAAAGCCTTTACATCATAACTAATTCAAATGTAAATGCGAAAAATAAATTAGGAATTAGCCGCAATTGTAGTTTCCGTTAGGAACGGAAACTTTCAAAATGCTTCTTTTTCGTTTTTCAACATTTGTTACTTTATTTTAATAATAATAATACATATTGTAAAATCTTTTATTTATATATATATATATATATATATATATATATATATATACAGGGTGGGCGGAAAGTAGCTCCCTATTTTGGATTGGTAAAAAAATACGTATATTATCCATTTATTTCAGAAGAAATAATATGAAAAGGTAGGCATACATGGTAGGTTTTCTCTAAAATTCAATGTGGGCTCCAACTCTTTCCACCAGCTTCTGGAGCCGCCCAGGAATGGCGTCCACTGACTTTAGCAGGAACTCCGGCGGGATGGAGGACATGACTTCCCGAATTCGGTCCTCCAGTTCTTCCAATGTCCTCGGTTTGGTGCGGTAGACTTCTTCCTTTACCCACCCCCAAAGAAAGAAGTCGCACGGTGTCAAGTCGGGGCTCCTGGCTGGCCATTGATGTGGACCACGACGACCCATCCAACGCCCAGGGAAGTGGGCATCCAGCCACTCACGGACAACAAGAGCGAATGGCCAGCCAGGAGCCCCGACTTGACACCATGCGACTTCTTTCTTTGGGGGTGGGTAAAGGAAGAAGTCTACCGCACCAAACCGAGGACATTGGAAGAACTGGAGGACCGAATTCGGGAAGTCATGTCCTCCATCCCGCCGGAGTTCCTGCTAAAGTCAGTGGACGCCATTCCTGGGCGGCTCCAGAAGCTGGTGGAAAGAGTTGGAGCCCACATTGAATTTTAGAGAAAACCTACCATGTATGCCTACCTTTTCATATTATTTCTTCTGAAATAAATGGATAATATACGTATTTTTTTACCAATCCAAAATAGGGAGCTACTTTCCGCCCACCCTGTATATATATATACAGGGTGTCCCGTAAGTCTGGACCCATAGGGAAAAATAATAAAATTACGAAATAGTCCAAAAATTTATTACATAATCTGTTCAAAGTGTCCGCCGTTGTGTCGCACACATAGTTGAAGACGCAATCTCCACTGCGACAGCACTTTCTGAATCACAGTCGCAGAAATTTCTTGACACGCCTCCACAATGCGTGCTTTAAGGTGGAAAATGTTCTGAAGTTTGACCTCGTACACTTTGGCTTTCAAGTGGCCCCACAAATAAAACTCCAGCGGAGTAAGATCATAATAAAAAAATAATAAAAATAATAATAAAAATAATGAAAAAATATATTATAAATAAATTTTTGGACTATTTTGTAATTTTATTATTTTTCCCTATGGGTCCAGACTTACGGGACACCCTGTATATAAAGAACGACGCTTGTGTAGAAGAACGTTCGGCACAAGATGAGGAGGGAGAACGAACAAATGAAAAATGAGGTAACCATATCTGACCGGCAATCGGAAGATCCCGGATTCGATTCCCGGGTGGTTACCTCATTTTTCATTTGTTCGTTCTCCCTCCTCATCTTGTGCGGAACGTTCTTCTACACAAGCGTCTTTACATTAATTATACTGTATGTTGTTTGCAGTTAAAATATATATATATATATATATATATATATATATATATACACACACACAGTACTGTCCAAAAGTCAGAGACCACTGTCGATCTGATAACTATTAGATAATCTGTTGTATGAAAATTGGTTTTGATACTAAAATACATATTAACTAGAACCTCTGGTTCATATTAACGTATAACTAAGTTATTACTTAAGTGTATAAAGTTGTATAAGCTGGATGACCCTCTAGTCTGCATAAATTGGACTCGAGGGTTGATTCATTATATTACTTATAACGCATGTGTTTAAAGATCTAGCGAACTATTACTGATGGATCTGCAGTAAATGCTCCTAAGCTATTGTTATATCAATATTTACAATTAAAAGTATTGACATATTCACTTAAATTCTGCAAAACAAATTTATCCAAAACGTTTCTCATTATAATCCTAATTCATGCTGGTTTTTTTCTTTTACAGGCTTAAGAAATGACAAAAAGTACAATTTCTGATGAGATTAGATATAAAATAATACATTTGCATGGTGAGGGACTGAGTCAAAGAAAAATAAGTGAATCTACAGGCGTTTCCAAAACTGGTGTACAAAAAATCTTGGCTCGTCAAAGATCAAATGGGACCCCAGCTGATCGTCCTAGATCAGGGACGCCCTCTAAGCTTTCTCCATCTGATCTACAATATCTAAAGATTACTTCCCTTCGAGACAGACACAAATCCAGTACTTCACTCGCAGCGGATCTCGAAAAAACAACAGGTGTCTCAGTTGATCCTTCTACTGTACGAAGGAAGCTTAATTCAGTTGGTCTCAGATGTCCAATACTTGTGTTCCAAAGCACATTTTCTTCTCTTCTCTTCTCTTTATTTCCATTCCTTAAAAGTGGCTTTTTTGCTGCAACACGTCTTTTAAGACCTACTGAGTTAAGTTTCCTTCATACAGTAAAGGGATCAACTGAGACACCTATTGTTTTTTCGAGATCTGCTGCGAGTGAAGTGCTGGATTTGCGTCTGTCTCGAAGGGAAGTAATCTTTAGATATTGTAGATCAGATGGAGAAAGCTTAGAGGGCCTCCATGATCTAGGGCGATCAGCTGGGGTTCCATTTGAGCTGTGACGAGCCAAGATTTTTTGTACACCAGTTTTGGAAACGCCTGTAGATTCACTTATTTTTCTTTGACTCAGTCCCTCACCATGCAAATGTATTATTTTATATCTAATCTCATCAGAAATTGTACTTTTTGTCATTTCTTAAGACTGTGAAAGAAAAAAAACAGCATGAATTAGGATTATAATGAGAAACGTTTTGAACAAATTTGTTTTGCAGAATTTAAGTGAATATGTCAATACTTTTAATTGTAAATATCGATATAACAATAGCTTAGGAGCATTTACTGCAGATCCATCAGTAATAGTTCGCTAGATCTTTAAGCACATGCGTTATAAGTAATATAATGAATCAACCCTCAAGTCCAATTTATACAGACTAGAGGGTCGTCCAGCTTATACAACTTTATACACTTAAGTAATAACTTAGTTATACGTTAATATGAACCAGAGGTTCTAGTTAATATGTATTTTAGTATCAAAACCAATTTTCATACGACAGATTAATTATCTAAAGGTTTTTAGATCGATAGTGGTCTCTGACTTTTGCACAGTACTCTATATATATATATATATATGAATAGAAACGACATAAGTATTAAGGAACGTTCCTTAATACTTATGTCGTTTCTATTCATTTATATACTGCGCGGTCATTGCAGTTATTTGCATATATATATATATATATATATATATATATATATATAATGGACTTGCCTCATATCGACTTTAGTCTGCCAATAAACCTTTTCATTTCTTTTCATTTCACTTAAGAAAGAAATTATTATTATTGAAAAAGATAAACCCGAAAAACAAATCTTCTTGAAGTGGACCCAAATTCATCAAAAAGGCTTGGTAACTACAGGGTGGCCGCAAAGTCCCTTTGCATGAAAAACAAGGGCAACATACAGATATACTGTAATTTCATAGCAAAGGGACTTTGTGTGGCCACTCTGTATGTTTGTAGCCATCCGAAAGAAAACAGAGTACTTCATTACGAGCACGTAGGAATAATTAAAAAAAAAGGACTTATTTAACGAATCCAAAAAAAATTGCCAAACATACAGAGAAAAACAGACACCTCGCTCAAAATAATCCAGAATGAACGGGATTAGGGGTGTAGACGTGTGAGACATATAAAGAAACCAGGATAGTAATTCTATTCTTCGCTAAACTAATAACATTGATAGAGCGACGAGCTTGACATCTGTGTGAAGATGAATCTGTACAATAAGACCCCTGACGAAAAGTGTGTGTGTGTGTGTGTGTGTGTGTGTATCATGGGGAATGGACGTGTTCTCTCTCTCATATTATATATATTCCATTGCTCTAAATACCACGAACGAGTTTCACTCTCCGTACATGACTCGCAGATAAACTTACAGAATGTAATCTGTTTCGCGTTCGACAGGAGAGCTATTTTCCTATCGTCCCAATTTCATACAGATAGTCACATAATTTCTGTCAAAAATCACCCCTGATCGCTTCGTTTTCAGACGTTAATAAATTGCATAAATTACAAATATGGTGGGAATGCGAACCCATGACCATGTTACCTATTACCATAACGGTTCAGTAAAAAAAAAAAAAAGCGATTATTTTCTTTTTGTTTAAGTAGGAGTCAGTCATGCGAGTTTAGTTTTATGACCGTTTCAAAACTTTTCTCAAATAACTATTTCGATTGAATATATATTTTAACTTGTTATACTTTTGTCAGGTGTAAACTATAATACACTTACACTCAATACTTTTCACTTAAAAACTTGTTAGCCACGGATTCATTGATAGTGTACTTTTTACACTCTCCGCTGGAATAGACGTAAATCTCCGAAATGTTACTCCACGTTAATTTATTTGAGAGAGAGAGAGAGAGAGAGAGAGAGGAGAGAGAGAGAGTTACAAGGAGTTACAAGGAAAAGAAGTACCTCAAAAGGCCTTGCGGCCCATACCGAGGAGGTACCAATGGCAACGGGTGCCAGGGAAAATTTTGTCTTTCAAACTATGCTAGCAGTAGCAGAAAACTGGATAGAAAAGTAGAAGGCTCTCTCCCCACCCTCCGCTCCCTCCCTGCCAGAGGCAGGTACGGAAAAAGGTTGAAGAAAATACCTTGACCCTGGAAAAGTAGCCAAGGAAATTTTACAGGAAAGTGGAGAATATATAAATAGCTCTATATTTAGCTTGCTCACAGAGACACCGAGCAAGCGAACTCCTGCAGAGTTTTCTGAGGTTTTAATCTTAAACTATGAGTGTGTTCTGTACTTTGTCTAGCCTATTTTTAAACAGATTTACACTTTGACTGGAAACATCCTCTGAGGGAAGTTGGTTCCAGATATCAACTATTTTACAGGAAAAGAAATTTCCGCAGACTGAGGTCCTAAATGTCTTTACACACTCAAATAGTGTGCAAGATTTCGTCTAACCTTTTCTTGAACTGATCCACAGAGGAACTGTTCACAACTTCCGAAGGTAACCTGTTCCATGTGTCACAGATCTTATACGTAACGTAATTCCCACAGACACTAGTCCTAAACCGTTTCAAATCCAACTTCCAACCATTGTTGCGAGTTGGGTTATCATTTAAACTAAACATACTTCTAAAATCGACATCGTTGAACCCTCGTAAGAGCTTGAAAACCTCGATCAGTTGACCGCGCAGCCTCCGAGTTTCAAGCGAAAACAAGTTCAGGGCGCGTAACCGTCGATTGTAGCCCATATGCCTAACGGAAGGGATCAACTTTGTGGCCCTCGCCTGCACTCGCTCCAGCCTCTCAATATCTTTCCTGAGGGTGGGCGACCAGAACTGCACAGCATACTCCAGGTACGGCCGAACAAGGGAATTGTACAGTGAGAGCACAATCTCCTTGTTCCGAAACTGAAATTGCCTCCTGATATAACCCAATAGTTTCTGGGCTTTCTTTTCCATCTCTACACACTGTTTCGTAAACTTAAGGTCGCTGCTAATTAGCACACCCAAGTCCTTTTCTAAATCAGTCACCTCGATATTACTGCCCAACATCGAGTAGTCCGACTTGGGATTGGCGTAGCCAATGTGCATCACTTTGCATTTACCCAAGTTAAACGGCATTTGCCATTTTTCGGACCACTCTCCTATCCTACCTAGGTCCGCACGCAGTTCCTCGATCGCTTCGGGCGTCCCAACATTGGCCCCAAGCTTGGTGTCATCAGCGAATTTGGCGATCCGACTGACGATGCCACCGTCGATATCATTTATGTAAATGGTAAACAACAGTGGCCCCAAAACGGAACCCTGAGGAACCCCACTAGTGACCGAGGCCCAACCCGAACTAGCCCCTTTAATTACCACCCTCTGCCGCCTATTCCTTAGCCAGTTTTCAATCCACCTACCTATTTCCCCACCGATACCCAGCGCGCGCACTTTCGCCATTAGCCGGCGGTGAGGTACCTTATCAAAGGCTTTCTGAAAGTCGAGATAAAGTATATCAATCGCCCTACTCTTATCGTACTCACTCAACATGACGTGGAAAAACTCGAGCAAGTTGGTGAGACACGACCTATGCCGTCTAAACCCATGTTGGGAGTCCCCAAGCAGCTTGTAGGAATCCAAATGGTCAACGATTCTATCAGCTATTATCCTTTCTATGATAAGAGAGAGAGAGAGAGAGAGAGAGAGAGAGAGAGAGAGAGAGAGAGAGAGAGAGAGTTACAAGGAGTTACAAGGAAAAGAAGCACCTCAAAAGGCCTTGCGGCCCATACCGAGGAGGTACCAATGGCAACGGGTGTCAGGGAAAAATTCTGTCACCCTCAAATAGTGTGCAAGATTCGGTCTAACCTTTTCTTGAACTGATCCACAGAAGAACTGTTCACAACTTCTGAAGGTAGCCTGTTCCACGTGTCACAGACCTTATAGGTAAAGTAATTCCTACGCACACTAGTGCTAAACCGTTTCAAATCCAACCTTCCAACCATTGTTGCGAGTTGAGTTATCATTTAAACTAAACATGCTTCTAAAATCGACGTCGTTGAATGCGTGTCAGAGCTTGAAAATCTCGATGAGTTGACCGCGCAGCCTCCGAGTTTCCAGCGAAAACAAATTCACGGCGCGTAAGCGTCGATTGTAGCCCATATGCCTAACGGAAGGGATTAACTTTGTGGCCCTCGCCTGCACTCGCTCCAGCCTCTCAATATCTTTCCTGAGGGTGGGCGACCAGAACTGCACAGCATACTCCAGGTGCGGCCGAACCAGGGAATTGTACAGAGAGAGCACAATCTCCTTGTTCCGAAATCGAAATTGCCTCTTCATATAATTCAACAACTTCTAGGCTTTCTTTTCCACCTCTACGCACTGTTTGGTAAACTTAAGGTCGCTGCTAATTAGCACACCCAAGTCCTTCTCCAAATCAGTGGCCTCGATATTACTCCCCAATATGTAGTAGTCCGACTTGGGATTGGTGTAGCCAATGTGCATCACCTTGCATTTACCCAAGTTAAACGGCATTTGTCATTTTTCCGACCACTCTCCTATCGTACGTAGGCCCGCACGCAGTTGCTCGATCGCTTCGGGTGTCCCAACATTAGCCCCAAGCTTCGTGTCATCAGCGAATTTGGCGATCCTACTGATGATGCCACCGTCGATATCATTTATGTAAATGATAAACAACAGTGGCCCCAAAACGGAAACCTGAGGAATCCCGCTAGTGACCGAGGCCCAATCCGAGCTAGCCCCTTTAATTACAACCCTCTGCCGC
Source organism: Bathynomus jamesi (assembly GCA_023014485.1). Lineage (NCBI taxonomy): Eukaryota > Metazoa > Arthropoda > Malacostraca > Isopoda > Cirolanidae > Bathynomus > Bathynomus jamesi. Next base: position 99,321 of record JAJOZX010000423.1, read on the forward strand.
CTATTCTTCAGCCAGTTTCCAATCCACCTACCTACTTCCCCAACGATACCCAGCGCGCGCACTTTGGCCATTAGCTGGCGGTGAGGTACCTTATCAAAGGATTTCTGAAAGTCGAGATAAAGTATATCAATCGCCCCACTCTTATCGTACTCACTCCATATGACGTGGAGAAACTCGAGTAAGTTGGTGAGACACGACCTATGCCGCCTAAACCCATGTTGGGAGTCCCCAAGCAGCTTGTAGGAATCTAAATGGTCGACGATCCTATCCGCTATTATCCCTCTAATAATTTACCTACAACCGAAGTGAAACTAATGGGACGATAGTTCCCTGGACTCTCGTGATCATTTCTTAAAGATAGGGGTCACATTGGCTTCCCTCCAGTCACCAAGCACCTTGCCCGTCTCCAACGATTTGTTGAAGACTGCAGCCAGGTGGGGAGCCACCTGGTCGCGTACTTCCCGCAAGACTCTGGGGAGGAACTGGTCTGGCCCCAGGAGCTTTAAACGCGCTCAGTTTGTCTATTCTATCGGCAACGTCTGTCGCGGTACACTGAACACTGTCCAAGCGAGCACCGTCGTGCCTGACGCCTGGCTCGGGGATGACGCGGGTGTCCTCCCTGGTGAACACTCCCGCAAAGTACTCATTCAGCACATTAGCGATGTCCACGTCGGAGGTCCGCAGCGCGCAGCTGGGGTCCTTTAACGGACCTATCATGCTTCTAATGGGCTTTCTATTATTAACATAATTAAAGAATTCCTTAGAGTTCGCCTTGCAGAGGTTTGCCACCTTGAGTTCTTCCCTACGTTTTGCTCGCCTAACCTTCGCCTTCACTTCCCTGCACAGGCGGACATACGCCTCAGTGTTCCCATGGGAACGATTGGCCTTCGCCCTCCTATACGCAGCTTTCCTATTTCGGATAGCCGAAGCGATGTCCCGCCTGAACCACTTAGACTGCGTTGAAGCAGGGTTGACCAGTTTTGAGAGTATGGCAGCAGACTGCAGCACCATAAACTCGTCCCGGAATGCACTCCACACTCCCTCAACATTGCCGCCGACCTCTAACCCCATCTCACCTACGTTATCCCAGAGGCCAACAGAGTCCGCCCGCCGTAGATCGAGCTTACTGCCTCTCGAGTTACTACGCTTCACCCGAGGGACGCAGACACAGAATCTAATCAGACCGTGATCACTCCTGCCCAACGATTCGTCAACGGTGAGGCCAGTGACGAGGTTGTCTTCGGCCGTGAATACTAAGTCTAGAACGATTTCGCCTCGTGTAGGCCCAATGACCCACTGAGTCAGGAAGTTCTCATCATCAAAGTCAACTAGCCTCCTCCATTCGGCATCAGCAGTCCTATCTTCTCAGTTTATGCCGCGACAGTTGAAGTCTCCTAAAACTACGCACACCCTGTCCCCTACCACGCTACGGAGTTCGGTGCACAGGGCTGTATCCTCCTCGAGGAGGAGATGCGGAGGTCTGTACAACAAGATTAACCTATAGTTCGTCCCTCCCACGTTCAGATCGACGCCAAGCAGCTCCCGTTCCGATCGGAATTGGCAGTCAACCGGACTCAACGTGTCCCTGACGTATATTAGTACCCCTCCCCCCTCCCCACGGGTGCGGTCCTTGTGAAACATTCTATACCCGAGAATCTCGAACTCCCCAAGAGGGAGTGAGAGAGAGAGAGAATAATGGGAGGAAAAAGTGACCAGAATGTCATGAAGGAAAACGAATGAGAGAGAAATAAAAATAAATAAAACTCGAGAAGACGACATGATTTTAGAAGAAACACAAGAAACAAACACAAACTTTGATGTGGTGAAATCAGCAAATTAAGATAATGACAGAAAGACGATAAAAACGAAAAACGTCAAGGATATCGTACGCAAATATTATACAAAAGGGAATTGGAGATACAGGAACGGGGAATGGAGATACTGTATGCATATCCGTCTCTAAGTAACTTCCATTACAGAAATGGAAGTTGTAAATTTGGAAATGACTCCAAGTTCCACCACCTTAGTATCCGCAAAACTTACGAACTTACGCAACGTGCAGAAGATGCAAGCAAGGGCAAAACTCCCGTTACCTTCACCCTCGGAGGAACACGATAGTTGAGCGGCCAAAATGATTAGCAAATAGAGTAACCAATTTTTTAGACATAACCAGCATGATTCAATTACTAAATATTATTTACCAAATACGAAGACACTCGACAAATACGGTGATCCGAGAAGCGAACGGGAATAATGCAGAGGAAAATTACACACGATATCAGGACAGTATGCATCGAAACATATAAAAAAGAACGTAAAATTCTCGAGGGAGGATCACAGGACAACGAAATCATGCGCACGAGAAAATAAGAATTATCCTAGCCAATATACAGAGCCTAAATCCAAGCCATTCCTCGGATAAAGTCACACATACCTTAAAGGACTTGTGTAAGAGACAAGAGCAGACTTTACATGTCACACGGAAACTCATCTGAAAAATTGTCGGACAAACTGTGAAAATGTTAAGTTTTGTATCGACAAAAAAGAAATCCAAAAGCTGAGAGAACAGTAAGACGAAAAGGAGGATGTACTATTTATGGCAGTAGTGATAGTAATTCATAAAACTACGCAGAAAAGTTGAAAAATTAAACATAGTACCAAGTCCAGCTTCATAATTATTTATGTCATTGTCACTTCAATACAATTCTAAAGTGTGATATAGAGATCTCCAAACACTCCAAATACAAAATTCTCAGATACGATTACAGATGTCAGAAACCTAATGAAAGCTGTAAACTCCCACAACCCCCACTGTTATTGCCTGCGGTGATTTTAATTTCCCTATTATGAAATATAAAAGGAGGGAAAAAAGTGTGTGTGTGTGTGTGTGTGTGTGTGTGATTGGTGAAATTGCACATTTCATGAAAAACGCAATACCCGGGCATTCAATTAACCTAACCGGGCATTCAGGTGTTCCTGCCTAAAAGCTGGAAACCTATGTAACAGTTCATGCCACCCTCGTCATACCTCTAAAAATGCATCAAATTAGCTTAAGAACAACACTTTTGTTTCTGTATGAGAAACTTTGTTCTGTTATTACAGTCTTTACCGATTTCATGAAAAACGCACACCAAAATTGGTACTTCATGAAAAATTCATTACTTTTGCTTATTTCATGAAATGAGCAATTTCACCGATCACGCGTAACACACACACATGCATATATATATATATATATAACCCAAAACAAGGGAAGCACACGGGAAGGCCTGAAACAGGCAAAATTGCTGGTAACTGATGAATTTACAGTATGTTAACACAAGAAATAACAGAAAATACAAGGAAAAACTGCCTAGCTTTGGTATTCACAAACAACAGCATCCCAATTAATAACATAGAAATATCGTCAACTATAATATCAGATCACAACACTAGTGAAATAATAACCAATATAAAAACAACAGGTAAGGAAACAACCCGTGCAAAAACGTGCAAGAGGCAATTTTTTTATTTTTACTCCGGGTATATAAATTGTGAAGGTATTCCCTTCCAGAATGGAAGCAATAGACTGAAAATCCATCTTAAAGAATAAGGCAATGGAAGAGATACTAATAACCCTCGAGGAGAAGACGCTAGAAATTGTGGAAAAACATGTCCCTCAAAAAAACACAAAGAGGAAAGAGAAACAGGTTCAAGAGACAAAAGAGATCAATGTTCCGCAATAGAAAAGAGGGTGAGTGAAAAATTTAGAAGCTGCAATGACAACCTCAGAGAAATAAATAACAAACTGGAGACCACAAATTGGGTCATACAGTACCTAATTGAGCACCATACAAAGAAAGATAATGATGATGATGATAATATAGAAGCGATAAAGGTTAACCCAAAATACTTTTTATAATTTTGCAAAAAGACGAAAAATCACGCGACTATTGGACCTTTGAAGAATGAAAACAATGCATTAGCCGATGATCAAAAAGAAGTATCTGAAATACTAAGAGCTCAATTTGGAATCGGCTTTTAGTATCCCTGAAAACCGATAAACTAATATGCGACAGAAATGCATTTTTTGAAGAATAATTACGAGGGGAAAGTATAACGGTTTCAAGAGATGATATCACACGAGCTATAGGGGAAACTAAAAGCACACTTAGCAGCAGGCCCAGACAAATTAAAAACTGCAAGAATGAAATCGCTAAACCTCTATACTGGATATAGAGACGATCACTAAATATAGTAGAAATACTGAACATTCTGAAGAGAGCGAACATAGTTTATAAAAAAGGGGAGCGACATAAGGCGAAAAATTATAAGCCAGTGTCGTTGACATCTTATCTCACCAAAATATATGAGTAAGTAGAGAAAGATCTACGACTTTTTGGAGACTCGCAAAAAAATTAAATAACAAACATGAATGCCGGTCAGGAAGATCATGCCTATCACAACTAATGGAAAAATGTGACATCATTATTAATACATTTGAAAACAATGAAAACTATACACAGACTTTGCCAAGGCATTCGACCAATGTGACCATGAAATCATAGCACAAATTGGGAATAACAGGAAAAGTAGCAAAATTGATATATAATTTCCTTAGCGAGCGGCAGCAAGTTGTTACAGTCCAATGAATATCTTCATCAATCAGAGGTTCATAGCTCAGTACCACGAGGAACTCTACTATTTACAATCATGTTAACTCATATAGATGAAGAAGTTACCAATAATAGCCCAGTAACATCCTTTGTTAAAGATACAAAAATTAGTAGGAAACTGAAAAACACGGATGATATACAGGGTGTTCATAGTCACGCAAGTGAATATGGTGAAGTCATTTTATTATTCACTCGCGCGACTTTATGAACACTTTGTAGAATCTCTACAAACAAACACAAACAATCTACAAATTGTTAAAAGGCATTAATATGAAATTTAATACCGAAAAATTTCGACTATTAAGACGGAATGATTGACAACGGGAAATTTGAAACGCAAAATAAGATAGCAGTAAACGAAGCAAAAAGAATAACTGGACAGATACTGAGAACCTTTAAAAGAAGGGACAGGTATATAATGATTCCTCTCTTGAAAACATCATTGATCATACCCAAGTTGGAATAGTGCTCAGTCTTAACATCCCCATATAAAAAGAAGACATTAGTCAATTAGAAGGGATTCAGAGAAGTTTCACATCTAAGATCATTGGCTGCAAAAACCTAAATTACTTGGAAGGGTTAAGTGACTTAAATTTATATTCACTGGGAAGAGAGAGAGGGGTACACCATTATTTACACATACAAGCTGTAAAAGAGAAGCTATTCTTTAATCTCACTTTGAACCCTATAATCACTCAAACAACAGTGGAAATTAGGAAAAGAAGAAGGTACCGTGTTCCCAAACTAAAAGCTAGACAAGGAACATCCTCAACCCCGAAAGAAAATAGATTTGTTGTGAGAGGGGCAAGACTGTTCAACCAGCTGCCCAAGGAAGGAACTACGAAACACGAATGGTGTATTGGTGGAAATCTTCAAAAGAAGACTAGACGCCTGGCTCGGAACAATACCGGATGAACCGGGAGTACCTGGCTATTCAGTGAAGTGGAGAGCGCAAGAAACCAACTAGGCCAAATCGAGAGAAAGGGCAACAAGCCTGACCTCGGTGAAAAGAGGAGTCATTGCACGTGAATACGAGTTAAATTAATAGGTGTTGTGGTTAAAGAGAGTTCGTAGATGGTAAAGGATGCTTCATACGGGTGGGTAAGAATCAGTCACATCAAAGTCTTCGATATACAAACTGGAAACTTCAAAACATCATTACTAATTTTTGTCAGATATATAATAAAGACCACAACGAATAACACGAAACAGCTTTGCTCACCACGTAAAGTTCATTCCTACAAAAATCTTTCGCACGTTGCTGATAAAGTTGTAAAAGTTATTTCCCTTATCGCTGTATTCAAGAACTGCGTTAGAATGGATGTGAAGCTCATCGAATGCGCTCGATTACAGCCTATAACGTAAAGTCATGCTGGATCAACATGGATGAAGAATGTGCGAGTGAGTGAGAGAGAGCATTCGGTACTTCAGAGGTCTTTTTATTTTAGACGAGTCTCACTTTCAGTAATTGTGGTTGTAAGGTATACGGAAAAGAGTAAATTAAGTATTTCACGAATCGTGTTTGCAGCCTACAATTAAACAAGTTTGATTTGGTGCAACGACACTATGGACAGCGATTATGTTAATCGAGACACACGTTTACGACATGTACGCGTCTATTTCAGAGAATCGTTGCCTTTCATTGCTTTACAAGTGGCACTACAGTTAAATTACAGATTGCTGATGCTGACCACGTATGCAGCGGCTCTAAAAAAAAATCAAGTGAACATTAGCGAAATTTTGACCATGTCCAAACTAAAAAAACTCATTGTCCCTCTGGTCACTCGTGTCCCTAGACATGTTCTAGCCTCTGAAGAGTCCCGTGGACCAACAGTATTAATATTAATAGACTGGACTCTTCTTCCAATTCTGTTAACATATTAAGTGTTCATTTAAATGTCACAATAAAATTTACATTTGTTACAAAGGTGCTCACTTCATCGTGACATGTCCTCATCCCTCGAGTCACCATCAATTAACGAGGACAGTAAAATACGAAAGAAATGTTTTACATTAAAAATTTTAGCGCTGAAAGTCAATTGGTTTTAAGAAAAAATAATTAAAAGCTCTCAAAGGATCAATACTTTTGGTTTAAGAGCCAAAAAAGCATGGATGCACACCCATTCTTCTTTCCCAAACTGATGTTTCAAACAATTTAACGAGAATACAATCGAATAAAAGTCTATTCATCATTAAACACACACACACACACACAACACACACACACACACAACACACACACACACACACACTTTTGTGTATATATATATATATATATATATATATATATATATATATATATATAATATATATATATAAGCAGGAATACAAAATAGGTATCTTTAAACAACACACTATATAAATTAAACACTATAAAAAGTGCCAATAAATTAGAAATGGTGCCACTGATTTCAATTTGAAAAAAAAAAAAAAAAAATTAACCAAAACCACCTTCAAACTTTTTTTTTGTATGCATGAATGAAGCCTTTTAACGCTTTGTATTTACCATCTATCCTCAAATGAGAAATAACGAGTAAATACGAAAATAAGGTTTTCCACCTCTGAATTATATAAAAACAGTTTGCACAAAACAATGAACCTTTCTTTGCCCGCAATTCACACATTTCAAAACACCGGGGGAATGTACGTGCGGCCATCCAACCACCGTGGGAAGGAGGTCAAAAGCACTCGAATCGCAGTACCTTCTCGAGCCATTATGAAACCGAATATTTGAATGAAAGAACAAAATCTAGGCTCGATAAACGCGCGGATACAAAGAATTAAGTTGTACCGTGCTGAACGCCGTCTGAAGAAGGTAGAAGAAGAAGAAGAAGACCGGCGTTGATTCGGACCGCGGAATTGGAAGGGCGTACGTCACGTTAAGGGCCCCGATACCGGCGAAGGCGCAGAAGGACTAGCGACAACCGCCTCCGAAAGGAGACGAAGGATCCGGGAGGAGTTAAACCCAGTCTGCCTTCAGTCCTCACGCCGTGAGGACGTGTTTTCCTCTCTGTACTGACGAAGGGAAAAAGTTTTACGTTAAATAAAAAAGGAAGGAGAAAACGTAGAAGTGAAAAAGTGATTCGGGGCCGATCGATAGTGATTTAGTTGTCATAATCCCGCTTCACCTCACCCAAACGATCGCGTCTTGGCACTGAGGTCACCAACAGACACTCTCTTGTCGGATCAAATCTGGAAATTTTTATTCAAAATTACACGCATCGCAATTTTAGTTATACAAATCAGGCAAAGTGATCACTAACTAGCTAACACACACACAATATATATATATATATATATATATATATATATATATATATATATATATATATATATATATATATCCCGCAAGGGGTTCTAAGCTCGTGCTCTTGAGTGCTCTTTGTGCTCGTTTGTACGTGCTTGTTCCTGGAGGTTTCACGTGCGCCCTCCCGGCCCTAGCACCCAAGGATGATGGGGCTCGACCCTGCAGTCCTTGTCATCCTTGGTCTTTTTCCACTTCGACTGTCCCCTCCACCCTTTCTTTTTCCTCTGTCTTTCCTCTCACTTTTTCTTTGTTTTTCCGCTGAGATATGCCCTTTAAATAGAGGCGAATCGGTTCTTCCCAAACTAAAAAAAAAAATATATATATATATACACTTTCCAAATGAGTTTTTCATTCTTTTGAGTTCCCAGAAACCCAGTAACTAAAATCTTTTGCCAGTCTGATTCGTGTATATATATATATATTTTATATTAACGCCACTGGTTCGCTCCCAGCCGCTGACATCAGGTGGGAGTACAGTTCAGCCGCTTACTCTGGTACACTCACCCCAACGTTGTGGGGAAAATGAGCGTCTTGGGGTGTGTGTGTGTGTATATATATATATATATATATATATATAAGAAAATTCATGTATCTAAAATCCAAATTTAAAGAACTTTAAGAAATTTCATAACTTTTACAACATGAAAATTGCAAAAGTATTTCGTAAAAAGAGTAAAATAAAATATATAAAAAAATAAAAGTTAAATATCAAATTTTCTTAACTGAAGACAAACAAAAAATACAATAAACTTAATTACAATTACCTTAATTGCATGAAAAATCAAACCCAAAATCTTTTATAAAAATTACGCTTCAACGTATTTTCTTCCAATTCTTTAGCTCATTTGTTTTTATTGTGAATTTTAAAGTTAGACTATATATAAATATATATATATATATATATATATATATATATATATATATATATTATACGTAAAAATACTGTAAAAAAAGTATCATTTTGTACAAACGAACCAAGAGCACAAAATGTTTGTAATCAAGTGAAATGAACGTATTGGCCATATATATATATATATATATATATAATGGTGCATCATACGAACTATAATAAAAAATAACTATTAAAAAGCGTCTATTCGTGGTTTCAAATAACTTCGGAAAATACGAAATCAGAAAACTTAAACGCATCAAAAGCAGAAATGTTCGTAAACGAGGTGTGTGTGTGTGTGTGTGTGTGTGTGTGTGTGTGTGTGAACGACAACAGGGGTAACTGAGGTTGAGTGTATAATAATTCATAAGTATAGTGGGGTAATTTTTTTTTGTAACACTTTTGGTACCTCACAACATTAAAGATTTATACAAAAAAAATCTACGAACACTTTTAATGTTGCCAAAAAGATACGTCAGTCTTGATTAGGTTAGGTTAGTTAAGGTTTAGTTAGATTAGGTTAAACTAGATTAGCGAGCATCTCAGAAAAACACCGTTCGAGCCCGAGTTAAGTCCGAAACATTTATCACGCCCTTCTCGATTCGATGTCACTACGCTAAGGTTGGATTAGGTTAGATTAGGTTAGGTTAGATTAAATTAGTTTTCGTTAGTTTTTTTAGGTATACGAATTTTTAAAAAAGTCGGTACCTCGCTTATGCGGCGATAGCGCACACATGTGCGTGCGTGAGAGATAACGCACACAATGTGCGTGCGTGCGTGCGTGCGAACACGAGAACCAACAAATTCTATACTTGTTTAAATGCACGAATTAGGTCTGGAATACAGTTCGATCTCTCCTATAAAGCGAATTGATCCGTGATGAGAAGTCACTTATGCAATAAAGACTGCGGCGACATCCGAAGATGTTAATGATGAAAGCCTATACGAGCTCGTAATGTCGCTATAAATTGCGCATAAAAAGTCAAACAAATGAAGGAATCCTTTCAAACGAGACCAACCAAAAGTCGCTGATCGATTCGTGATTACAAGAATCGAAAGTGGCCTCGGACGGCCGTCAAAAAAGCACTCGTCGATGTAATCGGACAAATGGCTTGAGCGAAGAACAAACCAGTTTTAGGGCACGATTCTTTCCCCCACGACCAACTTGCAAAATCCTTCCACCTGACGACTGGATCGAAACACTTTGGCCATAATGGGCAAGTCCGTTAAAACTATTGTTTAATCAATAATTTCAAGAATTCAGTCTAATCCCAGGTCTGATAATTTCAAGAATTCAGTCTAATCCCATCTGATAATTTCAAGAATTCAGTCTAATCCCATCCGATAATTTCAATAATTTAGTTTCTGAGCCGAAATCGGGGTTTTGCAAGAATCTACAAATCATATTTGAAAAATTGAATCGTTCATCACAAGTTCGAAACACTTATATCATTTACCAACTCTTTCAATTAAGCTTATAACCAATAAACTTTCCCAACATAATTAAATTAAAGTCGGAAAGTTCCGAACTTGCAATCTTTCTCAAAAAAAACAACAACAAAAAAAAAAATGTTTCAAAGATTTACGCCAAAATACAGCAACGTATAAAAACCTACATTTGAACTACAATTTCCTAATAAATAAGCCAACTGTTAAGTATTGGAATATAATGTAATTAAGGACAAAATAATAGATTTCAATCTCAGTCTCTACTTCTACTTGTCTTTAAAGTCTCTACTTCTACTTGTCTTTAAATTCTCTACTTCTACTTGTCTTTAAATTCTCTACTTCTACTTGTCTTTAAAGTCTCTACTTCTACTTGTCTTTAAATTCTCTACTTCTACTTGTCTTTAACGAACTTTAACCTTCGTAAAGGATATTTACGGTTAAACGTCACTCGAACGTTAAAACCTCGCATCAAGTGTACGTCAGCCATTATTCAGAACTTAGACGTCCGACAAGCCCGACAACACGACACGTAATTAATTAACAAAATATAAAATAAAAGCCGCAACAGAGGCAAAATTGAACGGAATAAAATTCAGACGTAAAGACAGCCATCTTGAAAATTTCCCTCCTACCTGCATAGACTACGCAAGATACTTTCCAATTGCGCTCATTGAATACGAATTACACAATCGCCGCATTCAATTTTACATTTAGAAGTGAGGAAACATCCTCACTTCCGAACAACGAACTCATTACCTAACAACGAGCATCCTACGTCTCTCAATTCAAAGGCATCGCGAACGAGTTTGCGAAAAAATAGTCAAAATAAGGTTATATTTCCTATTACTATTTTGAAAACTTTTTCTTTAACAAATACTTTACGTCGTCGCTAAACTTTAAGTTCGCCAATTTTAAGCTCATAAACCGGAGGGAGGGAGTGAAACTCGGTCCAATTGTTAATAACTACAGAAGTAATTAAAAATAATATTTCCAAGTATTCCAGACAATAAAAATAGGAAATTATGACACGAAAATTAAACTAATTCACGAAAATATTACAATTATTTACAAAAAAAGAAATTTAGAAACGACAGCAAAAGCACCAAAACAAAATTAAATTAATTTTCATACGATGAAAGAAGGAATACGAAATAAAAGGAGACATTGAAATTATATGTCGCATAAATAAAACTTTCTCGAACATAAAAACACGATTTAAAACATAATTTCCTTATAAATTTTACTGAAAAAGTTAAGATATTTTAAATATAGAAGTAACATTAAAAAAAAAAAAAACGTCAACACGACTTAATTTATAACGAAACAGTCGGTTGATTTTCCGCAGACTTTTTGTATCATTACTTCGTTCTGTAACGAGGATATTTTAATGAAATTGTTAAAAAAATAAATAATAAATAGTGATCAGGTCATTTTCAATGCTGCTAATGGCGCGCTAGATAAAGATCGCGATTCACCCAACTCTCGAGAAGGATTCTTATCTCTGGGTGTCGGAAGAACTAACAAGTATCTAATTTCCTTTTCTATTTAAAAAAAAATAATATATATATATATTATATATATATATATATATATATATATATATATATATATATATATATATATATATATATAAACCCGAGATCTCACCCTCTTGTATTTTATGTAAAGTAAAAACTAAGAGGAAACTAATTTTCGCCCCCCATACTACTTCTTCACGAAAGATAATTAAAACTTCAAGCAAAGCAATTACGATTAACCTCATATAAGACACGAGACCAGTAAAAAGTAAAGTAAAGATAAAAACGAAAAGATAAAACCGTAAAAATAAAGCTCTTTTAAAGTTTAATAATGAAAGCCCTTCCAATAACACAACACCGGCAAACTATCTCAAAATCAAGAAATTATACCTTCCATCCATCAGGTATTAAATTTCAAAACGGGTAAGCAGATACACATTCATTAACCACTTCAATCCTTCTGTGGTTTCAGAGTTACTCGACCAAAGCATCCTTCGGGAAAATACATCGCAAATCACGAAAACAAAAAACGACACAAAGTTTTTCGGCTAAAAACAAAATTTACGAAAATTTTCACTCTTTACCGCGACTGAGTTCAGTAATACGACTAATAAACAATTTTAGTTAATTATTTATTAACTTACGGGTTAATAGTGTATTTACAATGTCGTATAACATAATAGAACTGTCCCCTGAATAATAATAATAATAATAATAATAATAATAATATTTCAGCCGTCTCTATTCTTCAGCATCTAAAACAAACTAAAAAATTTCCGCTTTAAATAACAATGTTGAACCGAAACCAAAAAATTTAACTTCGACGAACAAAAGACAATCAGACATTAAAAAAAAAAAAAAAACATTTATACATCAACAAGGTTCAAAGAAGGAAGAGTTTTTCTTCTAATTCAACCAATTCCACAACAACAAAGTAAATATAAGAAACCAAATAAAAGAATATTAAGTTTAGTGATATTGAGTTTAAAAAAAAAAAAAGTGCCTTTCCATTCCATTAAATTTATAAGTTTTCTCTTACTCGAAATTCGATAGACATTTTTCACAAAATCATTGTAAATAAAATAAAAACAACTACACACACACACACACACACGTGCCATCTCTGCATAAGCGAAGTACCAGCTTTTTTAAATCACACACACACACACACACACACACACACACACACACACACGTGCCATCTCTGCATAAGCGAAGTACCAGCTTTTAAACACACACACACACACACACACACACGTGCCATCTCTGCATAAGCGAAGTACCAGCTTTTTTTAAACACACACACACACACACACACACACACACATTCTTAAAGTATATCAACAACCGAAAATTGTTATTTTACATTATACAACACTATTAATGTTCATTTAACTTACACAATAACGTAATAAAATAACAAAATACAAAAAAAAAACATTTTCAAAGAAATTTAACATTAAAATCCTCAAACATTTCAGCAGAAATGCTTCCCCTCATCAATGGTTTTCTACTGACTTTTTCAAAAGTGGTGAATTTCAGTAACAATTGATTTTTTTTTTTTTTTTGCCTAATATCAGAAAGGAACAAAAGACCATCATTAAATAAACGAGATAACTTTTTACACGATGAAGATAAACTATTCATTCGTCATTCTAAACTTTGAATGAATGAGACTCTGCTCATACTCGCCTAAAAGTCGCCGAGAGTAATGCGTTTTTTCTTTCAAAGGAAATTGTAGAGATAAATTCGTGTCCAAACTCCAAACAGTTTATCACTCAGAGCCAAAAAAAAAAAGGGATTTTCCTTTGGGGGGGGTCATAGATACGAACCAAACTTAATTTATTTGATACATTGACAACTTTTTATTAATTTCCGTCTAAATAAGGTTTATAACTGGCTTTCTCATAAAATGCGATCACGTACGTACGAGGAGAGCCTCGTACGTACTAAACAAGTCTCGAAATAAAACGCCCCTGACAACGCAAACCTAAAAATGGTTCCCAATAAATTTCGCTCTGTTGACGTCTTGTCAATAAAGTCACAGCGGATGATCAATTCCACTAATTCTGAACTCCGCACTCGTCGATGCATGAGACAAATTCCTTTAAAAACCTGATCATAAATACAGTCGTTCAAGTTCCGATCGGCAAACCGAACACAGTCACATATTCATTCTCTTCCATGCAAATAAAACACACACACACAGATAAATAAAGATAAAACGAAGGCGAACTTATCGTTCTGAGTCTTATACAAATTTATGATATATCTTGTCTCCTTTCATTTGAACTCCAAAGTACATATATTTAATTACTCCTTCAATTAGTTCTCCTTATTCAAGTGCCCTTCTCGTTTCGTTCCGCTGAACTAATCCGCTCCACACACACACATTTATTTGTGTGTGTGTGGTGTGTGTGTGTGTGTGTGTGTGTGTGTGTAATCATAAATGTCCAAGTTGGTTGAACATTTGTGTAAATGTTTATCCTTGACTTTTTTCACCTAGTAGGTGGAATAGGCTACACAGCATATTCTATAATTTCAAACTTTTAATTACTTTCACTGGCGTTGAGGTAAGCGGAAGAGTCTGAGAAAGTTTTTAAATTACAAATTTTTTAATTTTTTCAAATTTCACCAGCGTTAGGATTTTAATTAAAAGTTTCGAAGTCAAATAAGTCGTCCTGTATGCTTCCTCAGACTTTACACACCCTCCGATTTGTTTTATGTTAGGTTAACCCGAGTTAACCGAACCTAACTTAGCGTACGCTAACCTCAAAAAAGTGGGTAGTACACAGAAATCGGACTTATTTTCAAAATCCAACTTAACTGGTAAAAACGTGGCTTACTGTTGACGCTACTTGGTTATATATATATATATATATATATATATATATATATATATATATATATATATATTATTATATATTTATTATATATATATATATATATATTATATATATATATATATATATATATATATATATATATATATATATATATATACACGAATAAAGTTCTTAACTTCTACAGGAGGAAATTCACATACGAATTGAGGATGACCTTATCAAAGCCTTGATTCCCTTCTCTTCAGTATGAACAATGAAACTATAACGAAACGTCGGATTCACGTTAGGTAATCGCGCAATTAAATGAACTCCAATCTTATACCGGGCTTCGATCGAGCGAGTCATTCGCAGTCGTGGCAAGGCGAAGCCAGTGTCGTAACACCGCTCTCCGTCGATCACCGATATTAAGCGACAGTGAGTCTGTGGAGGGTATAGTTGGATGCGAGACCATCCTCCGCGTCCAGATAATGTAGCGACCAGCCGTGGTTCCGGAGTCCACATACAGCGCTGTTGGTCCCCTTCGTCATATGATGTTTACATGTTGCGAAGAAGGTTAAACAACGCCATCGTTACATTCATTCAGTCACAAATCGCGAGCATTCACTATAATTTATATATATATATATATATATATATATATATATATATATATATATGCTGCAAACCCACAAGGAAAAAGAAAAACGATTCCAAGGACTTTCGTGTATTCAAAGCTACACCTCGTCATTCCCTGACGAGGTGTAGCTTTGAATACACGAAAGGCCTTGGAATCGTTTTTCTTTTTCCTTGTGGGTTTGCAGCATTCATTCATTCATTTCACGTGTTTTATTGTGAAATTCATCCCATATTATATATATGTACAGTATATATATATATATATATATATACACGGTGAACCAAAAGTAGGTGGACAGTAGGTTGAATACGGTTTGTGTTATATTATATTATAACTATGGTGTTCATTATAACTATGGTGTTTGTGTTTTATTATATTAAATATTATAACTAAATTTATTTAAATTTTATTTTGTATTATAGTATACAAAAAAATTAAATATGTATTCTCAAAATAAACGTTATCATTTACTGTCCACCTACATTTGGTTCACCCTATATATATATATATTATATATATATTATTTTTTTTTTTCTACACCGCACATACGTTGCTTACGATTATCAAAATCATCTCCGCTTCCTGTATTTAAAAAAATAGGAGTGGGGTGGGGGATGGGGGGATGGGGTGGAGGCCTTAAAATGGAAGAACTTTTTCTGCTAAATATGCGTATTGCGTAGTCACGTATTGCTTAGTGTAACGCATTTAATAAAAACTAGGAGGAAAATGTGGGAAGGAATTAAGGACTGTCCTTAAAGTTTAAGAGGATCCGGTGAATATAAGGACGGTCCTTAAGGTTTAAAAAAATTCGGTGAATATAAGGACAGTCCTTAAGGTTTAAAAGGATCCGGTGAATATAAGGACGGTCCTTAAGGTTTAAAAGGATCCGGTGAATATGCGCTGCAAACGATGAAAAAAAAGATCACAAAAATAGTTGAATAAGAAACTCGTTAAACAAATAATGGAGGATGTGCACATGTGTACATATAGTATGTATGTATGTATGTATGTATAAATGTCTCTTCCAGAGCACATTTGTCTATGAAAATTATACAGAACGATTAAATATAAAAATATCTCTCTCTCTCTCTCTCTCTCTCTCTCTATATATATATATATATATATATATAAAGCGAGGTGTCGAATTTTTTATATCTCCAATAATTAATTAACGAAGACTAATTTAACCTTAACTTAACGTTAATGCTATCGAACAGGGAATGACGTGAGAAGCGTTTCGAGCGCAATTGAGGGCTCGAAGGGTGTTTTCTATTAAGTTATTAAACTGCGAGGTATTCGTTAGCCTGTCCTAGCTTGTCTCAGTCTAGCCTAAACTCAACCTGATCTGACCAATCAAGACTAAATATTTTTTTCCGACATTAAAAATATTTCTCATTTTTCTATATTTTTTTTTATATTCTGAGATACTAAAGGCGTTATCTCACCAAATACCCCACTACATCCGCGAATTATCACACTCGAACTCACTACATCCGCGAATTATCACACTCGAACTCACTACATCCGCGAATTATCACACTCGAACTCACTACATCCGCGAATTATTACACACTCGAACTCACTCGTGTCCAGTTGCCCACACGTTTTAAGTGTAATAAGATGCCGTTAAAATAAGATGCAAGTGGAAAAGGCAATAAAGTGGGGGAAGAATTTGGGATAACTGGGGATAACTGGGGATAACTGGGGATAACTGGGGATCAGTGAAGGGCGCTGACTCCGACAAAAGTAAATAGACGCTTTTCGGTTTTTCTATAGTTTTTTATTTGATAATGAAAGTGAATAAATAATAACAGATTTATTGAATGAATATATTTAGAATCGTGTTGCTTCTCCCTTTTCATTATTTAAAGCTGACACACGTTCAGGAATTCCACTAATGAGCTTTGACATTTACTCCGGTATCTATTTACTCCGGTATCTATTTACTCCGGTATCTATTTACTCCGGTATCTATTTACTCCGGTATCTATTTACTCCGGTATCTATTTACTCCGGTATCTATTTACTCCGGTATCTATTTACTCTTTTAAACCCTCTGTACTTTGATTTCGTATTCAGATCCTTCAAAAAACAAAAAGTCTTCAAGGAATTAAAAACATTATCAGGATCGTTACTGAAGAGATCCATGCCAAATTCGTGGAACTCTCACATAATACTTCATTTAACCTCGAGTTAACAACAAACACTGAGTACACTCAAGTTATTCACTATTATTCGATTATGAAGAGGAAGATATACATACAGGGTGGGGCAAAAGTCGCGCATCACAGGAATTTTCAGTGTTGATTAAAATATATTTTCTTTTAGGTAGGGGATGGCTGCGAAATTAACAATATATACGAGAGGGTGAGCTTGGTTTTAATGTATGGAATACTAGGTACAACAAATCGATGAATCGGTACAGAATCTAAATTCTGTACCGATTCATCGATTTGTAGTACTTGGTATTCCATACATTAAAACCAAGTTCACCCTCTCGTCTATTGTTAATTTCGCAGCCATCCCCTACCCAAAAGAAAAAAAATATTATAGTCAACACTGAAAATTCCTATGATGCGCGACTTTTGCGCCACCTTATATACGCGTTTAGTCTTCATGCTTGATTACCTACGTACAAAAAGACTTCTTTTTTAATCGAAACAATTAAAAATAAATTACAAAAATATTTTTAATTAAAATTTTCTAAAAGTAAAAGCACTTAAATTTATTATCTTCACCAAAGATTACAGATAACGATAATACAGTTTTATATATATATATATATATATTATATATATATATATATATATATATATATATAATTCTTGAAGTTATTCAGGTCGGTATGCTGAATGGAGGCTCCTCACTTGTTTTGGCAGGGCATTAAAAAGAAGGTTTGGGCGTCTTATTTTGAGGGTATTTTCCATCCTCGTTTTGATGCCATTTTCTGCCTTTTCTCTCATTCCAGTTTGTTTCTAATGAAATAGAAACAAACTGCAATTAAATAGGCAGATTTTATATTGACCCAGCTGCAGTGGTACAGGGAGCCATGAAAACGAGGATGGAAAATACTCTCAGAATACGAGACCCAAAGCTTATTTTTAATACCCTGCCAAAAGAAGTGAGGAACCTCCATCCAGCACACCGACCGACTTCAAGAACCAGCTGGATAGCTTCCTGTGCAAAATCCCTTACCAGCATGCGTGGCTGGCTACGGGGGCAGGAGGAGATCGGAAAGCAATTCCCTACTTTACCAAATCCCGCAATGAGGCTGGATGCTGCAGAGGGGTCGACCGCAGGTCGATCCTGAACCGTCGTTCAAACTCTCATAAAGTATCATGAAGTATATATATATACACAGTGTTGGGTACTGAAGCGTTAATCCGATAACAATAACAGTTAATTAACGAAGTTAGCTTTTTTAATCGACTATTAACGGAAGTTAATTTCCATTTATCGTTATCGGACCAGTTAACTTCCGATAACTCGATATTTAGTCTGTTAAAGTCCGTTAACACGTTAACTGCGAGGAGTCATTCACGGAAGATCACCGCTCCGCGAATGAATTCAAACCGCCATAACTTCAGTCTGCCAATTCCGTCATCTGCCGCAGTAGAACGGCTCTTCTCTCTCGGCAAGGACATCCTGAGGCCCAAGAGGTCAAGACTGGCAGTTGGGCCTAACTTTGAGAAGTTGGTCTTTCTGAAGGGCAACCAGCACATTGTGTCATAGTCTTTAATAAATGTGCCTAAAATTTAATTTTACCTTTCAGTTCCCGCCATAATAATTCTCTGGTAAATTAAAATTTAGTTAATGGTTAGTGGTTACAAGGGTTTCAAAACATGTAATTAGTACATTTTTATTAAAAATAAAAAAAAAGTTAAGCAAAAAAGTTGCAAAACTTGATAAAAATACAGTTAAATACCTATTTATTGTTGGATTTCGCATAATAAACATTTTCTATGGGTTTTAAAGCTTTTTTCCTTGATTTTTTTTAAATGTTAGTAAAGAAATAGTTATCGTTAACGGATTATCGTTAACTTCCGTTAACTTTGTAGTAAAATTATCGGATTATCGTTATCGGAGTTAAAAATTGGGGTTAACGGATTATCGTTATCGAAGTTAACTTTTTGGTTAACGGTGCCCACCACTGTGTATATATATATATATATATATATATATATATATATATATATATATATATATTTTTTTTTTTATATATACCGTATATATATATATATATAAGCACACCGGACAAAAAATTAGTCACCCCTCTCAGAATGTACCTAATAACGTGTGACGGCGCCTCTGGCCTTGATAACCGCACGAATCCGGCGAGTTTAGTATGCGGAGGTACGCCTGCTGGTTCAAATTCATCGTCACTGGAACGAGAGGGCCCATTTCGTGGTACGAAAAACATCCCCAGAACATCACGGAACCACCTCCAGCCTGAACAACACCTTCGACGCATTCAGGATTAAAGGCTTCATTGGACCTGCGATGTACTCGTCGCCTCCCATCATTGGAGAACAAACAAAAACGGGACTCATCGGACCAAATTACACGTTTCCAATCTGCCGCAGTCCAGTTTTTGTGCCTCTGAGCCCATTTATAACGTGCCAATTTGTGACTTGCTGTTAACAGCGGCCTCTTCCGTGGTACCCTGCTCCAGATGTCCATCGCATGCAGTTCTCGTCGCAATGTCCGTTCGGAAATTGGTCGCTGGAGAACCTCATTGGTTTCTTGGAGCAATTGTTCTCTGTTTGAAAACGATTTGCAGTTACTAGACGAGAAACATGGCGGCGGTCCCTATTGTCGAGAATTGTTTTCCGGCCACAGTTACGCCGTCGATTTTCAGTTGATTGCGAACTACACCACTCTTTGTAAACTCGCTGGACAGTACGCGTTGACACACCAACAAATTGGGCTACTTCAGACATTTTGTGTCCGTGGGCTCTGCCAAACACGATGGCTCCTTTTTGCCACTGAGTAACGTCTGCCTCACGACCCATTTTGCAGACTATATCCAACACACACTTTGTTCTTCACCACCTCACGAAACAGATCTGATCCTGTGTGCTACGTCACCGCTACTTGTCACTTACCAATGCTACATCAGCGCCCTCTGTGTGACCTTGAACTTCCTACTATCGGTGCTATTAGGGGTGACTAATTTTTTGTCCGGTGTGCTTATATATATACAGTATTTTTTTTAACTTTTAAATGAAATAAAAGCTATAAAAAGTGAAAAATGAACGAATAAACATCCTACGTCAACGAACCAATTTCTAAAGCGAAATATTCATACGTTATGCGAACGACAACAAAGAAACGAACAAATACAGATATCCCCGCCCCCCCCCCAGCAGCCCACCCACCCAACCCAAAAGGCAATTTTTCACATCAGCTCGAATCGCATCTCCATGCAAATAGAGAGAGAGAGAGAGAGAGAGAGAGAGAGAGAGAGAGAGAGAGAGAGAGAGAGAGAGACTTTTCATTTACCATAAATTCGTAATAACCTTCCATGATATCGAAGTCTCTTTCCAACGGTTTCCAACGACAAGTTTTACACAAAAGGTATAAAAACAAAGTTAAAATAAAGGATTACGAATTTTGCATATAAAAGGAATAATAAATATCTCTCGTTTTCATTTATACATACAGGGTGTCCCATAAATCCGGTCTCATAGGAAAATTTATTTTAAATTAAATTTACGAAAATAATTCTCGGGACTAAAACAAATGTTCAAATTGATGTCTTGGTTTAGGACCTTTTTTTTTTGTTGCAGGTAGAATAACGCAAAGTAGCTAATATGGGAGTGAGTTACCATAGTTTTTAATTATCCCAGAAGAGTTCCTTGTTCCATGCACGGTCTGTGTGTATCATAAAAAAACCTCAGGGGACCATTCTGAGTTCATTCCCATCTTGAAACGGACATGTTATGTGCCTTGAAAAATGGACGCTTAATTCTGCCAGTTGAGGTTTAAGTTTTGGTTTTTGGCTAAAAACACAGTAGTTACCCCTTTTTCTTTGATGTAGGCCTATTCAATCTGACGTGAAGGCAGCGAGTCTTTTGCTTATATTGAGGTTCTAAATGTAGCAGGGCTAGGCTGCTTTAAACCCTAGATCCATGTCCCAAAGCTGGATCCTGTCTGCTTTGCAGATAGCTAGTGAGGGAAGCTATATTTATGGGACCTCTTTGCGAGTGACCCGTTGAGCACGTCGGGCTAGCATCATGAAAAAGAAAAACTATGGTATTTGTCATTTACATTACTTATTCGGACTATAGTGGATTTAATTATCCCAGAAGAGTTCCTTGTTCCATGCACGGTCTGTGTGTATCATAAAAAACCTCAGGGGACCATTCTGAGTTCATTCCCATATGTGTGTGTGTGTGTGTGTGTGTGTGTGTGTGTGTGTGTCGTCGTTTTGCATGCTGAAACTAAACTTTACTTGTTAATGAACTTACGGCAAGCGAAGCCTCGTAAATCCTTCTCTAATTAACTCGTACAAATATATATATATATATATACCTCGGTGGTGTAGTGGTCAGTACTGCTGACTATAAATCTACCGGCCCCGAGTTCGATTCCCGGTGACGGCAGTCGACACGCAGCAAACCCAGCTGTTCATCCTTCCATACAATAAAAATTGGTTGGTAGATAAATGGATACCCTGCGTAGCCTAGTAATTAAGATGCTGGGCTTCTGAATGGGAGGTCGTGAGATCGAGTCCGGGTGAGAACTTTGTAACTTCTGACCGCTAATGGTGGGGCCTAGTTTGGGTTCCACATTGAACTGTAGGTTTAAGGTGGAGTGACAAGCTTGACCTTCGTCAGAATGAACAATTCGGGCGGAAGCAAAACCAAGGTAACCAATATATATATATTATATATATATATATTGTGTGAGCATGCGGGGTAAGGGGGAGGAGGAGGAATAATAATGTTGTTTACCCGAGTGTGAATTAAATAAAGTGAATTTCCAATGAAATTCCTCGTGAGAAATCTGCAAACAACTCTTGTTATTCACACGCGCGAATTTGCCCGAATCCAAATCCAAATTTACGACTGAACTTTATAACAAATGGAGACACTCGAGCGAGTTTTGTATAAACAACGGAATGACAGACAGACAAATCTGTCAAAATGCGACGAACGCGCTTCGAGTAAAAAACGAACAGTCGGAAGGAATGAAACAATCACACTGAAAGAGGCAAACAAATTTCAAGTGAAAAGTGTGATACATACTATAATAATAATTTCCAACGCAAGTTGTATGTGGTGGGGGGGAGCGGGGAGCGAATAGATGCCTGCCACGGCATAGGTTAAAGTTGGTTCAGAAAGAGCGAAGTGAGAGGCGTGGGAAATAAAAGTGAGTGAACGTGGGCATGAAACCGAAATACCCTCGCTCAATAAACTGAAAAAGAAATCAAGGAAAAAATATATATATACAGGGTGAGTCAAAAGTCTGGAAACATAGGAACTATGTTTTTCAATGCAAATATACATATACTAGGGGCACTCAATAATATTTTGCCCCACCCTTTTTTTCATAACTAAATAATAGGCCATGGGGCTGAAATGTCTTTTCGGCCGTAAGTTTGAACTTTCTGCGCTTCACATAACCGCATTTTTCCAGTTTGAACCTCCCATCCTTGTATAAAACCGCTTTTAAACGCCCTTGTATAAAACAGATGGTTAACGAGTTTCAAAAATGGCGTCTGACAGTGATGTGCGTCGTAAAGAGAGAGCTGTTATCGAGTTCTTAAGTCTTAACCGCAGAGAAGGAAACAGTTGGAAATATTCACAAACGTCCACAAAACGTTTACGGAGATGCTGTTGTCGATCGAAGCACAGTTAGACGCTGGTCTAAACGTGTGAGATCATCGGAGAGAGGGAGAGCCAGCCTCGATGATGAGCCACGCAGCAGTCGCCCGGCATCGGCTGTCATATCTCACACTGTGCAACGTACTAACAGCATCATTCGATCAAATCGGCGGTTCACATACAAGGAGCTATCACTGGAGCTAGAAATTAGTGAAGGAAGTGTGAATACGATAATTCAGCAACTGGAATACTCAAAAGTGTGTTCACGGTTTGTTCCTCACGAACTGACTGAAGATCACAAAGACCAAAGAAAAGAAATTGCTTCAGAGTCGTTGGTTCGATACGAGACAGAAGGGGATGACTTCCTTTCACGAATTGTGACTGGGGATGAGGCTTTGAACCTGAAACAAAACGCCAATCCATGGAGTGGCATCACGCAGACTCCCCACGCAAGAAAAAGTTCAAAATGGCTCCCTCTGCACGAAAGGTTATGACCACCATCTTCTGGGACATGAAAGGGGTAATTCTGGTGGATATTATGAAGAAAGGACAAACAATCAACTCAGAGGCATATATTGCTACCCTACAGAGACTGCAGAGACGTATATAAAGCGAGTTCGACCGGAGAGAAAACTGGAAGACGTCTTTCTTTTGCACGATAACGCAACACCACTCAACAGTTTGCAAACAAGAGAGGCCATCACAAAAATGCACATCACTGTGTTACCCCACCCTCCATACAGCCCGGATCTGGCACCTTTAGACTTCCATTTGTTTTGGGCCAATGAAGAATGCTAATCGTGAAAGAAAGTTTTGAGTGATGATGAGGTTGTTGAGGAGGTTAAGAGGTGGCTCCAGCGGAACCCAGCGGACTTTTACCAGTAAGGAATAAAGGCCCTTGTTTCGAGGTGGAGGAAAGCCTTAGAAAAGGCTGGAGACTATGTGGAAAAATAAAAACTTGTAAAAAAGGTATGTAACTTCTTGTGTACAAAATTCCTGGAACTTACAAAGAAACTTGGAAAGAAAAAAAAAAGGTGGGGGCAAAATACATTGAGTGGCCCTCGTATATTTGCATTGAAAAGCATAGTTCCTATGTTTCGAGACTTTTGACTCACCCTGTATATATAAGTGTAGAAATCTACAAAATGATTCAAAATATACACAAAATTGTTTAACTAAATCAGTGAAAAACCAAAAATTCGCTAATCCTTCAAAATTCATAATTTCAAAAACGAATTTAAGCCAAAAGAAAATTAATAAATAAATTTTAAATTATTAATTACAATATATATACATACATATTAGTGGTGGACCGGATGTCAGTTTTTCAACATATGCGGATGCGGATCTTTAAGTTCAATATCCGCGGATGCGGATATTTAGTTAATCTAGCAATATAATATAGAATTATGAATATGACAATTTTTGAAATTTCGTGATATTAGTATTATGGCAGGCAATGCATAAGAATTAATATTAATGTTTTCATTATGATAAAAATAGTAACTTTCTCAAGAGTTTCAGCCACAGAAAATTCAATGAAACAAGTTTCATTCAATTTTCTATGTTACCAGGTATTTATATTTGAGGTTTATATATTTGTTTGTTCATTATTCATTAATAAATTTATACTTTACATGAAATGTGCATGACCGGGCTTTATAAGCTACTTTATAAGCTAATTTAATTGTAAATTGCATAATTTATTAGAGGTAATATCCGCATAACATCCGCAGTCAGAAGTGCGGATGTTAAAAATGATGCGGATATCCGGTCCACCACTAATATATATATATATCGTTAAGAGTAAGTTGTTGTTTTTTACATCCGGAGCACGGATAAGGTAAAAATAAACGGACATAAAATGATATACGATGTGAAAATTAATCCCGGCGTAAAAAACTAAAAATCACGCTTTCCAATTCGTAATGAACATCAAACTCGCATATATATATATATATATATATATATATATATATATATATATATATATATAGGTTTTGACCCTCGTTAATTTTGGCGTTGCAATTGCATCATTTTCAGAGAAAAACGATGTTCCAACTCAGATGAAATTGATCAGTTCCTTCGAAAAAAGGTATTTCAAAAGTAAATGAATTAAGTAAAAAAATAAAGTGAAATAAATGGGATAAACGAGACCTTCTTTATTAACAATTGAATTAATTTTACATTTATTATCAAATGTATTTTATACCATTATCGAACTGTAACTTATTACGAGAATAACGGTAATACTTAAATAGTGGGACAAAACGGTTTTGGTTAATTAGTTTTACTTTTTTAGAAAAAAAAAAATAACCAAACCGGGAGCGAAAGTTTACCTTTTCCCAGCCAAAACGACCACTACATGATGGCATCTGAAAATTCGAATGCGCCAGCTCAACAAAGTACCGCACAAGTGCCGCCGCAACAGACAGCGCAACAAAGCAAACTCAATCCGACCAATGTGGAAACTTCTTTTCTTGGGTTCTACAATAGCATGGCATCATGTTTCAAGAAATATACAGGTAACTCAAATATATAACTAATATAATCAGTTTACAAAATTCCTAATATACACACGTAGAATATAGTAATGTCTCTCTCATTCAATTTTGTTAACAGGTGTGTTATTTATTACAGATGTTTGTCTAATCGGTTTTACGTTTCATTATTATTGCAAAGCTCGTAGTCAGCGTGATTTTAATGTAAAGATAACTGTGTGTGTGTGTGTGTGTGTGTGTGTGTGTGTGTGTGTGTGTGTGTGTGTGTGTGTGTGTGTGTGTGTGTAACTCTCTCTCTCATAAACCTTGTGTTTTTAACTTTTTTCCCCTTTTTCTTGAAAAGCAGCAGGAAAGCTTCGCACAGGAACGCCAAACATTCGTCGAGATTCCTTCCCGGCGTGGTTTCACGCCCCTTAACACAAATAAAGGGGGAGGAACGAGACACATTCATTAGAGCCCGTCCCATCCCGTCCGCGTTAATAAGAAGCTCACACACACACACACACACACACACACACACACACGTGGAATAGTAATAGTAATAATAATAGTGTCAATATGGCGATATTTGATCCATGTAAATAGTGCCAGGTTAATCACACACACACACACACACACACACACACACACACACACACACACACACACACACAACGTGGAATAGTAATAGTAATAATAATAGTGTCAATATGGCGATATTTGATCCATGTAAATAGTGCCAGGTTAATAATTGCTCTCGGAAATTCTGTAGGAAAACTTTGGCAAAAGTAAACAAGAAATGAAAGCTAAATGGAGTTATTTTTGCTCGTACGACGCTAATTGGAACGGCAACCATTAGTTAAATATTGTTCTTATGACCATGTTTCACCAGCGAACAATCTTTCTCTTCAATATTAACGAGTTTTAAAAAGATCTTTGTTTATGTACTTCAAAGTATTTAAAAATATATTTAATGACTCCTTAATTACCTTCATTCTGGCTCTAATATAAAGGAGGAAAAAAAAAAAGAGATAATGCTTTGCTTCTAGAACGGGGAAGAATATACCGTACCGATTCAATCCTTTCGTCAGACACGCTCAATACTTCATTCCTGACAAACTCGTGACCTTTGGTTTCAATGACCTTCATCCATAACCTTTTACCTATGCCCACGTTAAAACGTTAATTGACTATGGCCGTGCGCCTTCTGGCACCTTAACTTCCGAACTGTATAGCCTTTGACCTTAACACTGACCTTCCCCTTGAACGCGTGACTTCTTGCGACCTTTCATATAATGACGAGGCATCGTCTTCGAGGGAGCGAGCAAGAAATGATTCGCGGCGTATTATCAACTACATGGGACTTCCTTTCGATTGGTATCTTCGCCTCTCTCTCAATATCTGCCCAAACACGAACCTCAACGCACGACAAAAAAAATAATAAATAAAAAAAATAAATAAAGCACGCATCATCAACCACAAAATTGTTATTTCACAATCGTAAATTAGCATATATATATATATGTGTGTGTGTGTGTGTGTGTGTGTAAAATGATGGAGATGAACCCTTTTACTGATGGTACTCGTCTACCATGATTGAGAACAAAGCCTGGCATTGACAAGTGCCAAAAGTCAATTTACAAAAGGGTAGCACTACAGAGACGAAAGAAGACAGACAAAATTGACGGAGAGAGATCCGAACGAGATCGAAGTATGAAATGGAAGCCAAAAAGGAACTTCTTTACAACAAAATGATGGAAAAAATGAATTACGAAGATTACTGGGACAATAAAGGGAACAAAAAACCTTTGTAGCGTAACTCTGATTGAAGGACGGTTTATACTCCCTAAATTTGCAAATGTGGAAAGGATGAATACAATGTTTAATGTTTGAATGTAAAAATATATTCTTATATATATACAAAATAATTGTATTCAGGCTGTGTGTGTGTGTGTGTGTGTGTGTGTGTGTGTGTGTGTTGTGTGTGTGTGTGTGTGTGTGTAACGTACAGCTGCTTTCAATGTCAGTGGTTATACGGTAACATGATTAAAAATTCAGAATAAATAATATACATAAAGATGTACAATGCAAGAACATCCACATTATCCGACGTTACTGAACAAAGTTCAATTAACACACAACTTTTACAGTACAGTTGAAAAAAAATAAACATTAACGTGTATTTGCTTCTCATTAGAACATCCCATTTACAATATCCATTACGAGCAATTTGGAACCAAGTCAAAAACTTTTAAGGAAGGGAATACGAGACGACCCTGTACACACACACACACACACATACACACACACACAAAATGATTGATGACCAAACTTTTCAGAAACACGTGAAGGATTAAGAAGGATAACACTGAATTGAAAATGTTAATTATTTTCTTAAATTATTAATTCTACAACTTTGCAACATCGCTGATGAAAATAATTGTGTTTACTATTGCTGCAAATGATAATGCAATTGCTAATTCCATTATTATTATTGTTGTTGTTTCAACGAAGCTTCCAATTTAGCTTCGTGAGCATATTAATTTTGCATTTCAATTCGACCTTAATTGCACTTAATTAATCCAATTCTCCTTTTGTCTTAACGCTCTTACTGTGTGTGTGTGTGTGTGTGTGTGTGTGCCATCGTAATTCATCTGACCAAGTGTCCTTCTCCGACATTTCTTATTTCTTCCCTAAATGTACTTAATTCGGCGGTGCCCGAGGAATTCATCTTACGACCACCTCTTTCATTTCCAGCAGGGGAAAAAAAAAAAAACTTGGTATACTCCATTTCGCTTATAAACCAAATTAATTGAACATAATTATTGGCCTTCAACTACCCAATTACTTATTTTAATATTCACCGTTTATAATTTATTACGTGTACGTTTTCCCCCCTCTGTCCGACCAGCTGATTCAAGTTTAGTCGTACGTACCAATTTCCTATAATCGTTACTGTATATTAATTTTCGAACGCGAGATTAAATCTAAAAACGAGATTAACGAAAGAAAAGTTCTTCAAAAGCTTTCCATTATCGTTACTAAAAACAAGTTTATCGCGGAAAAAGTTTTTACGAACTTTAACTAAAAACCTATGAAAAATCCAACAAACGCTACTATAAAAGCGTTTATAAAAGCAAAAGTATTTCCGGGAAAGTTGCCATCGTGTTTATCTGACTACGAGACAGACGAGAGAAGCGAGCGTGCATAGTTGATTCTTTTTGGCCCAAGTTATATTCTTATTTACGCACTTGCAATTTTAAGGCGCGACTTCATATTGTCCTTACTACGAAGAAAGTTGAAGAAGAAATGCAAAAAACTTCACTTTTTTTCAACGTGAAAGTCAAAATATGAAAATAAAAACCCACTCTAATAGACAGAGTTTATTTCCACGACAGTTTCGATGCCCACTGGCATCCCTGTATCCACCCGAGGAGGATGCCAGTGGGCATCGAAACTGTTGTGGAAATAAACTCTGTCTATTAGAGTGGGTTTTTATTTACATATTGAAGAAGAAAACAAGAACGGATTGTGAGGCGATTTTCTCCAAAGTGCGAATGAATGAGAAAAGCAACATCTAAAATTAAGTCACTCCAACCGTTTAATTAGAGTCGAAAAAAAAAAAAATTATTTATCTACGTCACTATAATCAAAATATTTTATTTACTCACGGCAAAGGGAAATCGATGCAACGGGATTCAACCTATCGTAAAATATGAACAACGATAATTAGCAAAATTTAATTAGCTCCTAGAATTTTAAGGAAAGCCAAACAGACATTTATTATCTTCACAAAATAATGAGAGAATTTTCATGAAATTAAAGGTAGAGAAAATACTAATTAATGTACAATATTAAATAAAATAAATACCGTCATATTGTTACTTAAGGCATTTACTATTACTAACTGACATTATATGTTTAAAGATCTCAAGCTTACATTTTTGTCTTACACACACACACACACACACACACCTATATATATATATATATATATATATATATATATATATATATATATACATATATACATTAACATACAAAATTTCCCACCATACCTGCCATACTTGAAATGTTCGAAAGAGTAATGAATTAATGGGTGCAATTATTAGCATGATTCACACGTACAGTACAGATATCCTCCATAAAGGCGACACCCTTCCAAACTTCCAAGTCTAAAATTAAACTGGAAATACAAAACGAACGACAGTGACTCAACGTATGACACAAATTACACGAATGGTGTAACACACAACGACACAAAAGCGTTACAGGCGCCAAACATTTTTGCGTGCACTTAACAAACATTAATAAAAAATTCCATTTATTTACGCTCTCATTACACTGACGTTCGCACACACTTAACTTTAATATATATATATATATATATAATATATATATATAATATATATATATATATATATTGTATTTTTAAATTTAAGGTTTACAGAATTTACTAAAAAAAAAATTGTTGAAATAATTCTACAGGTTCTATCCGCTCCTTTCTCCCTCCTCTCTCTCGACCGGCGTGAAACTCCACACGCCACGGATGAGAGTCGATTAGAGACGCATTCGATCCTGACCGAGTATTCGAGTCCTCTTCCGTGAAGTGAACAGTAATTTTATGAAGTGAACATTCTACTTTATTTTAGTAATAGGACGAGATTGTAGACGAGAGACGTTAAGGAAGAGACAGGGAGTGCTGGAACTCCCGTTTCTCCGGTCACTGTTCTCCTTAGCTGATCTTTTGCCGTGTCTCTTCTTCTCATCAACCCTGCGAGTAGTCCAGCACGCTCCCAAACACACTTCTCCCTTATTCCTCACTAAACATACATGCACCTTGCACACCACAATCTTCTCAAAAGTGAAAAGAAAAACAAAATTCAACCTTTTTTAAGAGCCCTTCGCCTCCCTTTCCTGCATTAATAAAAAAGGCTCGGTATAATATTTTTTATGCTCTGTGTGTGTGTGTGTGTGTGTGTGTGTGTGTGTGTGAATGAGAGCAGGTGTTTCGAGATAAAATTTAGGAAAATTTTCATCCTTTTTAAATAGGTGAACCATTTGGGAAGGTTTCCAAAAGGCAAGTTTACGATTTGCTTTTATAATTCTATTATTATCCTTCACAAAATACAAGATCTTCCAATAACTAAATAAAGATGAGTAACAGGAACCAAATTCAAACAAAAAAATAAATTTCATTTTAGTTAAATAATAATAATAATAATGATGTAAATTTCAGAGAAAAAAAAAAAAAAAGTTTGAAACTATTTTAACTTCACAGTAAAAAATTAGTTAAAAAATAAAATTTAAATAAAAGGTTAGTAAAAATTAAAAAAACTTTTTTCTATTTTAAAGAAAAAAAAAAATAAATAAAAATAAAAAAAAAAATATATATATATATATATATATATATATATATATATATATATATATAATTACGTAAAAAAATTACTGCAAGCCATTACGCTTAAATATAACATATAATGAATATGAAATTAACGCCATTACTGAAGTTCGTTCTTCCACCTGACAGGTAAATCTTTCGGCTCAATTAGTATCTAATGGAGTAATGCGAGTCTTCACTTCATTTCTTTGTATATAATGACGAATAATTTGACGAGGTTTTAATCCAAACGAAAAATGTGGGACGAAAAAAAAAGAGGGGGGAGGGGGGCCGAGCGCGTAACGCGTGTATTGACCCAGTAGTAAAATGGGGCTCTTTTTTCCAAAGTACTTTCCTCGTTGTTCAGTCGATAAACTCTGTTACGTATCCCGACCGAAGGATCGTCGAAACGGCAGCGGTAGCGGCGGCGGCGGCGGCAGCGGCAGCAGCAGCAGCAGGACGAAAGCCGGAAATGATCGTTAATCAAGCATAAATTAACGCACTAAAGATTAATTATCGCTTTAGGGAAGGAAATGTAATGTACAGGACGCTTAATTTGGGAGTTCGCTTTACATCATTATTCAGACCTTGATTGAAATAAGACGCTATTAACAACGCCATTCTTTCATCAATAAAGATGAAATGCCGTATTTGCTTATTGTTTGCTTGCCTCTACGTAGAGAAGAATAATGAGCTATCAGTCTGCCGACCTTTTACAAATAAATTCTGCCATCCTTGTTGGAGTCACCTCAATTCTCCCGACTGACAACGTTCGCGTACAAAAAAAAAGTCACACACACACACACACACACACACACACACACACACACACACACACACACACAGTAACCATCCGAACCATCATTATAGCATTTAAAGTTTTTTTTAATTGAAAATTCTATACAAAAAAAAATTTAAAAATCAATAGAACTTAAAAAAAAAAATTAACGAAATAACTTTATGATTAAGGGTTGACGTTTCACCAATTGCCAAAAATGTAGTTCCCCGTCTCTTATGTTAACCGCGGCAGATCCTATAATAAATAGAGTAAAAACCAAAGCGACTCTGCGTACCTCCGAGGCTTCTTTAAAATCATGAGCAGTATTCACAAACTTACCTCCGAGCCAATAAACGAAACAACCCACAAATCAGCTCAACCCAGGATGTCGGCATCCTCCAGAAGTTAAGGTCATGGGTTCACTTTCCCTACGGCCGCTAATTGGGAGGAAAACTGCCGAATAACTTACCTGAAATGAAAATGAAAATAAAAATAAATAAATAAATAAATAAATAAATAAATTATATATATTATATACTGTATACACAGGGTGTTCGGAAAGTCACTGTGCACTTATATTTATTTAATAGCATACTATTGTATGCTATTAAATAAATATAAGTGCACAGTGACTTTCCGAACACCATATATATATATATATATATTATATATATATATATATTATAATATATATATATATTATATAATATATATATATATATATATATATATATATATATATATATATATAATATATAAACACCGTGAAATCGAGCAAATATTTTAAGCTGAAATTCAATCTCAAAAAATATTTTATACAAACATTTTTTCTAAAAATAAATTAGCTTTTATTTCCGGGCCGTTTGTAGAAAATGGATCGTATTTCTTAGTCCTTCAATAATAATAATAATAATAATAATAATAATAATAATAATATCATATAGGACTCAACCTCTACCTCTAAACCTGAAGATAACCTGGGGTGGGGTTTCCCCCTATTACCGAGTCAGATGGTGGAACGATTAATAGAGTCATTTCTGAATTTCTGAGTAGAGCTTTTAAATGAACGCGATTCCCGTACGAATGTTAATAACGGATACTATTAACGCGAAATCTCAAAATACGTTAACATTTAAACGAAGTTAGCGCAACAATCAAAGAAGATTTTGGCACTTGAGCGACTAATAAATTAACTCTATTGATTAAGATAATTCAAGTTGAAGAGACGAAATTTGCATGCAGATAGTGAGCGAAACTTTATGGAACGGGAAAAAAAAAAAAAAATTAAAAAGATGAACGAAACTTTCTGATTTTAATATACATGCAAATGTTTACTCAAAAGACGAATGGTTGTCTGTTTCACTTTACGTCTTAGCCAAGAATGGCTACGATGTTTGCTCGTATAATGTCGTATAGTGTCGTGTAATTTTAGAACTATTTTAAAACTATATCCAATATAAGATTGTAATCACTTGAGTGCCACCCAAATATACATAAATTTGACGCTTGGCCAAGAAGTGGAAGTGATTCGAGCGCATTCAGAAAGCTAAAACTCAATAAGTGATTCAAGTACTTGAGTCACCCCTCATTACGGTTTCTTCTTCCCACAGTGAGATTTGAGTTATTTGAGACACTTCGCCGCCATGCACTAGCTGTGCAGAGTACGGATTCGAGTACTTGGGTCACTTTTTGGCAAAAGGAAAAAAATCGGTGAAAATGCACTTGAATCACTTTCCCTTCCAAGCATCCAATTATATGATACTTTGTTATAAATATATACAGGGTGCCCAAAATTTTTTAAAAAAAAGAGGAATTATGCTTATATATATATATATATATATATATATATATATATATCGAAGATGACTATAATGAACTGGTATATTCATAATGGCCCCAAAAAGAAGAAAAAACCGGGCATAAAAACTAAAATCTCCATAAAAATTCATGTTGAGGAGGTAAGGGGGTTAGGAGGAGGTATAGACGGATCGAAAAGGGGGGGGGGGGGGCAGAATATCTCAACTGCGAGGAAATTGCAAAGTTAAGAAAAAATTTGCTCGAGAAGATTAATACAGACTTATGATCACACTGTTTTAAGTACATTAATATACTCTCTCTCTCTCTCTCTCTCTCCCTCGGTATGGGCCGCAAGGCCTTTTGAGGTACTTTTCCTTGTAACTCTCTCTCTCTCTCTCTCTCTCTCTCTCTCTCTCTCTCTCTCTCTCTCTCTCTCTCTCTCTCTCTCTCTCTCTCTCTCTCTCTCTCTCTGTGGATCAGTTCAAGAAAAGGTTAGATGAAATCTTGCACACTATTTGAGTGTGTAAAGACATTTAGGACCTCAGTCTGCGGGAAATTTCTTTTCCTATAAAATAGTTAATATCTGGAACCAACTTCCCTCAGAGGTTGTTTCCAGTCAAAGTGTAAATCTGTTTAAAAATAGGCTAGACAAAGTACTGAACACACTCATGGTTTAAGATTAAAACCTCAGAAAACTCTGCAGGAGTTCGCTTGCTCAGTGTCTCTGTGAGCAAGCTAAATATAGAGCTATTTATATGTTCTCCACTTTCCTGTAAGATTTCCTTGGCTGCTTTTCCAGGGTCAAGGTATTTTCTTCAACCTTTTTCCGTACCTGCCTCTGGCAGGGAGGGAGCGGAGGGTGGGGAGAGAGCCTTCTACTTTACTATCCAGTTTTCTACTACTGCTAGGATAGTTGAAAGAAAAATAAACTTTTACAAAATTTTCCCTGGCTCCCGTTGCCATTGGTACCTCCTCGGTATGGGCCGCAAGGCCTTTTGAGGTACTTCTTTTCCTTGTAACCTCCTTGTAACTCTCTCTTCTCTCTCTCTCTCTCTCTCTCTAGAAAGGGGATCACGAAAGTCCAGGGAACTATCGACCCATTAGTCTCACTTCAGTTGTAGGTAAATTATTAGAAGGGATAATAGCTGATAGGATCGTTGACCATTTGGATTCCTACAAGCTGCTTGGGAACTCCCAACATGGGTTTAGACGGCATAGGTCGTGTCTCACCAACTTGCTCGAGTTTTTCCACGTCATGTTGAGTGAGTACGATAAGAGTAGGGCGATTGATATACTTTATCTCGACTTTCAGAAAGCCTTTGATAAGGTACCTCACCGCCGGCTAATGGCGAAAGTGCGCGCGCTGGGTATCGGTGGGGAAATAGGTAGGTGGATTGAAAACTGGCTGAGGAATAGGCGGCAGAGGGTGGTAATTAAAGGTGCTAGTTCGGGTTGGGCCTCGGTCACTAGTGGGGTTCCTCAGGGTTCCGTTTTGGGGCCACTGTTGTTTATCATTTACATAAATGATATCGACGGTGGCATCGTCAGTCGGATCGCCAAATTCGCTGATGACACCAAGCTTGGGGCCAATGTTGGGACGCCCGAAGCGATCGAGCAACTGCGTGCGGACCTAGGTAGGATAGGAGAGTGGTCCGAAAAATGGCAAATGCCGTTTAACTTGGGTAAATGCAAAGTGATGCACATTGGCTACGCCAATCCCAAGTCGGACTACTCGATGTTGGGTAGTAATATCGGTGACTGATTTAGAAAAGGACTTGGGTGTGCTAATTAGCAGCGACCTTAAGTTTACGACAGTGTGTAGAGGTGGAAAAGAAAGCCCAGAAACTATTGGGTTATATCAGGAGGCAATTTCAGTTTCGGAACAAGGAGATTGTGCTCTCACTGTACAATTCCCTTGTTCGGCCGCACCTGGAGTATGCTGTGCAGTTCTGGTCGCCCGCCCTCAGGAAAGATATTGAGAGGCTGGAGCGAGTGCAGGCGAGGGCCACAAAGTTAATCCCTTCCGTTAGGCATATGGGCTACAATCGACGGTTACGCGCCCTGAACTTGTTTTCGCTTGAAACTCGGAGGCTGCGCGGGGTCAACTGATCGAGGTTTTCAAGCTCTTACGCGGGTTGAACGATGTCGATTTTAGAAGTATGTTTAGTTTAAATAACCCAACTCGCAACAATGGTTGGAAGTTGGATTTGAAACGGTTTAGGACTAGTGTGTGTGAGAATTACTTTACGTATAAGATCTGTGACACATGGAACAGGTTACCTTCGGAAGTTGTGAACAGTTCCTCTGTGGATCAGTTCAAGAAAAGGTTAGACCAAATCTTGCACACTATTTGAGTGTGTAGAAAATTTTCCCTGGCACCCGTTGCCATTGGTACCTCCTCGGTATGGGCCGCAAGGCCTTTTGAGGTACTTCTTTTCCTTGTAACTCCTTGTAACTCTCTCTCTCTCTCTCCTCTGCTTCCGCCCCTTCTGTATACAGCATGTTGGTGAAAATGAACGAAGCTAAAACCCCAGTATTTCTGAAAAAATGGCGAGAAGCAAAGCAGTACTGCAATAAAACTAATTTAATAAGTCGGTGTGGTTGTTTGGCTGCACTAAAGGACTTGAGAGGGGGAGCGGTGACCCTTGAGGAATCTTTAAGGTCGTTAAAAGGGGTAAGACTCCTTGACTTATATAAAGACTTTTGGAAGGGCTCTCTCTCTCTCTCTCTCTCTCTCTCTCTCTCTCTCTCTCTCTCTTCTCTCTCTCTCTCTCAGAGTCTGTGTGTGTGTGTGTGTGTGTGTGTTTTCGCGGCGGTCAGGGTAGTTCGACAGTTAGGCGGGTAGAAGGGGGGGGGAGTTCTTTGGAGGGACAAGTGAAAATGAAGAGAAAGGAGAAAATATAATTTAATATTCAACCGGTATAGAGAAATATTCACTGAAGCGTTAGAGATAAAAGGAGAAAGGATGCGGCGGGAGACCTCATATAATGGAGAGGAATGATATACAATTGCAAGAATAGGATAAAAATATTATCTGAAAATGCGAATTGTGTCGATAAACTGCTGTGTGGCTGCCGCTAATGGACACAAAGGTCACTTCCATATTAAGAAATAAAGCTGCTATTATTATTTATTATTATTATTATTATATTGTTATTATTTATTATTATTATTATTATTATCACTAAATGTGGGTTATTTCGTTTCGTACAGGGTTTCCTTTCTAACTGAAGAAAAGGAATATAATTATCATTTTTAACCGACGATGTTAAAAAAAATAGTCATTTTAGGAATTAAACGTTATGCCATAACCTCGGAGCGTCATTCAGCTTAAACTGCACCTACAATTCTTTTACTGCTTTCAGCTTTAATTTCATTAAAAAAAAAAAAAAAAAAAAATTGTTACATCCGAAATTTCAAATTTTTCCATTTCATATAAATATTGAACTTCATTCAATCAAATGCCAGAATACCTGCATCAGGTACGCCAAATCTAATTACAAAACATAACCAAAAATAAAAATAAATTTGTAATCCTTATCCCTGAAGTGTTTTTAAAGGTTGGGGAATATATATGTGTGGTGGTGTGTGTGTGTGTGTGTGTGTGTGTGTGTGTGTGTGTGTGTGTTCAAAGAAAACCATATTATATATATATATATTTTTTTTTTTTCCCCCAACACTTTACATACATCGCGATCCTTTTCGAAAAGGTTGCAAGAACAAGAGGAAATTGGCCACATCTTCAAGAACCTAAATCACGTACGCAATAACAAATTTGCAAAATACCAAACACCCCATATACTTATACTGAGTATGTAGCCGTATATATATATATATATATATATATATATATATATATATATAATATATATATATATATATATATATATATATATATATATAAAACAGTACAATTGTCATTCCCTGACGAGGTGTACTGTTTATGTAAACGCTTTAAAATTCCCCCTTCCTGAAACCATCCCAATCTTTTATCTAAAAAATACCAATTAAAATGTGAAACTGGGTATCGCTGTATTATCTTTCGCGCGCTTAAATTGCTTCTCTTCAGAATGAAAGGAAAAAAAAACAAGAAAAGCAAAAGCGAACTACCATTTGAAAGGTTTAATATAATGCGAGTCATACGAATTAGTCAAAATTTTTCCAGAAAATGTGGAAGACTTTCAAAGCTCACAAAAATCGAGGGCGCTTTAATCTTTAAAGAATCCCAATTTATTCCAGGAAATTAAGGGTTTTGTTTAAGCTTATTCCGCAGAATATTAAGTCCATCCCCCACCCTCCACCCCAAAATAACTAATTTTTCGATCAAGTCAACGTAACGCCACACTTCATATCCAGAAACGCCTTTGAAAGGGTTTTTTTTTGGATGACATTGGAATCATTCAGAAGTTATTTTCTTTTCGCTTCGTTTGTGATGCTTGCTCCTCAGGGCCTTCCTCTCACACACACACACACACACAACCTATCTCTCTCTCTTTTAGGCTTCTACTCCACACACCTTATTGATTCCGTCTCGGTCTACGCTACACTCTTTTCCTCTCACTCTGACAGCCACATGCACTCCGCTCTCTTTCGTTCTTACTCCTCTTTTCCACTCTTACTTTTGTTCTAAGAGATTTTTCGGTGACCTAGAAAAGGTATCGGTAAATAATTATTATTTACTAATTAGATATAAAATTATTACAATTTTTGTAATAAGGGTATCGGTAATATAACTTTCGTAATAAGGGTATCGGTAATACAACTTTCGTAATAAGGATATCGGTAATACAACTTTCGTAATAAGGATATCGGTAATACAACTTTCGTAATAAGGATATCGGTAATACAACTTTCGTAATAAGGATATCGGTAATACAACTTTCGTAATAAGGTTATCGGTAATACAACTTTCGTAATAAGGTTATCGGTAATACAACTTTCGTAATAAGGTTATCGGTAATACAACTTTCGTAATAAGGTTATCGGTAATACAACTTTCGTAATAAGGTTATCGGTAATACAACTTTCGTAATAAGGTTATCGGTAATACAACTTTCGTAATAAGGGTATCGGTAATACAACTTTCGTAATAAGGGTATCGGTAATACAACTTTCGTAATAAGGGTATCGGTAATACAACTTTCGTAATAAGGGTATCGGTAATACAACTTTCGTAATAAGGGTATCGGTAATACAACTTTCGTAATAAGGGTATCGGTAATACAACTTTCGTAATAAGGGTATCGGTAATACAACTTTCGTAATAAGGGTATCGGTAATACAACTTTCGTAATAAGGGTATCGGTAATACAACTTTCGTAATAAGGGTATCGGTAATACAACTTTCGTAATAAGGGTATCGGTAATACAACTTTCGTAATAAGGGTATCGGTAATACAACTTTCGTAATAAGGGTATCGGTAATACAACTTTCGTAATAAGGGTATCGGTAATACAACTTTCGTAATAAGGGTATCGGTAATACAACTTTCGTAATAAGGGTATCGGTAATACAACTTTCGTAATAAGGGTATCGGTAATACAACTTTACCCATAAGGGTATCGGTAATACAATTTTTTTTAAAAGAGGTATCGGTAACACTTTTTTTTAAAGAGGTATCGGTAACACAATTTTTTTTAAAGAGGTATCGGTAACACAATTTTTTTTAAAGAGGTATCGGTAACAATTTTTTTTAAATGAGGTATCGGTAATACAATTTTTTTAAAAGAGGTATCGGTAATACAATTTTTGTAATAATTGTATCGGTATTACAATTTTTGTAATAAGGGTATCGGTATTACAATTTTTGTAATTAAAAAAATTAGAGGCAAAGAAATTAGAGGCAAAACTTCATTGAAAAAAGAAGAGAGACAAAAATAAGCTCAAACGACATACAAGTAGTATCTTCATATATATAGATATATATATAATAATATATATACCGGTATATATATATATATATATATATATATATATATATATATATTATATATATATATATATAATATATATAATCATTACCTCCAATTAATCATAGGTAATAAGCAAGTTTTAATCCGTAAATATTAATTACATATTCGCAAAATAAACTTCCAACCTGAAACGCAGGTATTAAAATACTTTTCAAACTTAACGAGATATTCTGTCCCTTCATTCGGGTAATAAAAAGGCTTATCCCTACGTTGCACAGAAGTCATTTTACTGACTTTACTCGTATTCTCGTTAACGACAGACGATTTTATTCAGTCTCTGAGAAGATTTCCATGCTAAAAAGTTAATTAAAGCTTCAGTTTTTATTTTCCTTCCTTACAATGTAGAGTGTGTGTGTGTGTGTGTGTGTGTGTGTGTGTGTGTGTGTGTGTTCTAAGATTCTACTAAATGCTATAAAGAAAAGAACGTGACAAGCCTTCCTGAATTTTTACGACGACGTCTTCCTCACACAAACCATACATTTGCACTCCTAAACTCACAACTGAGACCGGCAAAAAGGACCCCACAATTGATGCACGCTACATTCCGTCTAACTTTAAAAAATCCGTTCAAGTTCCTCTTCTCTTTCAGCCAATGTGACTAATCCCCTTCGACAAAAATCCGAGGGGGAACAAGGGAAAACTATTCCTTCTTCGCCCTCGGCAACCCAGGGGGAAAAGGGGAGCTCCGCTTCTTCTTCCATGTGTGGTACCCCAGGACACGAAGTTCTTCAGCAGAACCTCGCCACACCACCCCTCGTAGAGCCGGAAATACCTGAGCTTCCACAAGAACCGGAACTGCCCCCCGGTGTCTTATGCCAGTTAGAAGGGAACATCGTGTTCAAGGTGTGTGTGTGTGTGTGTGTGTGTGTGTGTGTGTGTGTGTGTGTAGAGAAAAACGGTGGAAAAGACGAACAGAAAAGAGGAAAATATTCGTGCTCAATGTGAACTTTAGCAACTTGGTTTACTATTTACGAACACTCAAAAATGGAAACCGTTTCCTTCATCTCACAATTCGATTCTCTTCCGCATTAAAAATGAATCTTCTCTCCTCAGCTGCTGACGGAAGACTACTTGGAAAAGTCAGTCTCTCTCCTCTGCAACCACTTCTTCAAGGACGAACCCCTGGGCAAAGCTCTCTACCTCCAGTCTCCTGGAGAGATAGATCACTGGCTCTCCAAAGCTCTTCCTCACATGGTAAAACGCTAACCTCCTTTTATAATTTCAGGCAGACATTGCGCATGCGTCAACATGTAAAACCAATGCAGAATTATCTATTAATTATGAAGTTTCACACACACATACATACATAAATAATACATACATATATATATATATATAAATATAAAATGTAGTCAATTGTAGATGACAAATTATTTGAGGGTCAGAAACTGCGCTTGAGGGGGCTCTTTCAATGTTTCGAAATCCAATCACATAATGGAAAGAGCAAAGTCTAAGCTTATAATTAAAATGAAATGAAACCCCAAAGACTTCAACGTGAATTTCACAAGCAGAGAAACCTCATAATAAGTGTATGTACATAAAGCGAGAATGCCACCTAAATCAAGTTTTTACTTTTCAAAACACACACACACACACACACACACACACACACACACTTAAAATGAGAATCACTCGCTCTATTTTCGTATTCGTTGCCATTCTAAATTACAGCCCAATTTCTCTCATTTCAAATTCAAGTTATTATATGTAAAGCAATCAACTAAAATTCTCATCATTTATTTAACACCATATCGAAATTTCAATATATATATACCTTTGGTAACCTTTGGTTAGCTTCCGCCCGAATTGTTCATTCTGACGAAGGTCAAGCTTTTCACTCCACCTTAGACCTACAGTTTAACGTGGCATCCGAACCACGCCCCCATCAGCAGCCCAGCGTCTTAACCACTAGGCCACCTAGGGTACCCATTTATCTACCATATGACAATGGAGCGAGTAAGTCTCCTTTTAAGTGTGTGCGTGTGCGTGTGCGTGTGCGTGTGCGTGTGTGTACTTTACAAATCCAATTGAAAGTTAATTAAATTTGTAAAAATAACTTGTGGACACCTTATATATATATATATATATATATATATATATATATATATATTATATATATATATATATATATAAATTTTCATTCTAATCAATATTCTATATTTTCCTCGCGCACTTTGCCTTCGCTCCTGTACCGCTAATAATAATAATAATAATAATACCTTTACATTTTATACCAACATTTATAATAACACACTAACAACATAATTAAATGTCAATGTAAATTGTCACATTTAATCTATTTTATACAGTTACGCAGTTATTTTCATATATATATATATATATATACTCTACGAACAACTTTTTGAATGACAAATAGCGATTAATGGGACAATTTTATTTCTGAGAATTTACCATCTATACAATTACAGCATTGTTTTCAGGGGGTTGTAAAGTCTTTTAAACCACTTGAC
Organism: Bathynomus jamesi; assembly: GCA_023014485.1. Lineage (NCBI taxonomy): Eukaryota > Metazoa > Arthropoda > Malacostraca > Isopoda > Cirolanidae > Bathynomus > Bathynomus jamesi. The sequence goes on from JAJOZX010000423.1 coordinate 141,311, forward strand.
TGAAGGTTCTTAATGCTTACAGTTGGAAACCCGGTACCCGATGCCAAGTTTCACGCACTGGCATCTCTTTGAAAAAGGGTATCCATCCATCCACCCCCGAAATCGAAAACTTTTTCCTTTTTAAAGGATGTGAGGATCTCCTCAGAGTGATTTTCGAGTCTAATCTGCACTTTTGGCGTCTCTTCTAAAACGATTCCCAATACACGCCCTGAATAGTAATCCCGCAGCAAAATAAGCTTTCTTCTTATTCAAAATGAAGCTGTCAAAATTTACTGTATAATCGCTAATTTAGGTAATAAATACCCCTATTTTAGCATGGTGGGGTACAAAACAACACGAATTCTTCAGAATTATCTACACTGAAAAAAAATTACTTAACTTCGTTGGAGAAAATTTTTACAGACGTTTCAGTCCCCCCCCTCCCCCAGTTCACTTTTTGAAGAATTACCACAAAAATAGAATGGTTTATTACGACCTTTTTCTCAGGAACATTAAACCTTCACAATGAAGATACAGTTTCCTGGAATCCGTAACTGCGCAGTCATAAATATTAATACATCCAAAGTATACAACTACATTAGGCCTATAATTCAAGATGACCACACGACAAACACTAATGTATACACATAACACCTACCACATTACGAACACAGTTTCTAAATCTATCATTAATAGAAAGATTCTTAAACACCTCTCTACTCACAATCTTCCTTCAGATTGTCAGTATGGGTTCCGCAAGGAGCGTTCCACTGGCGCTCTTCTTTCATATCCCTCTGATTCTTGGTCATCCTCTTTTCGGGATTTCAGTGAAACCTTTGCTATTGCTATTGCTATTGCCTAAAGCTTTTAAAAGTGTCTGGCACAAATCTTTATTTCCAAACTGCCCTCCTTCGATTTCTATCCTTCTATCTGTCCCTTCACCCCTGATTTCCTTTCTGGACGATTTACAGGTGCAGTTGTAAATGGTCACTGTCCTTCTCCTAAAGTTATTAATGGTGGTGTTCCTCAGGGCTCTGTCCTGTCACCCACTCTTTTCCTTTTATTTATCAATGACCTATTAAGTCGCACTTCCTGTCCTATCACTCTTATACTCTTCACTTTTCCACCCGCTTCACAAAGCGTCCATCTCAACAGACACTCAATGTTTCGCGTGGGACGGTTATGGTACACCTGACCTCTGATCTTTCTTCTGTCTCTGATTTGGGCAGAGAAAACCTTGTAGCTTTCAATGCCACAAAAACTCACTTTCTTCATCTCTCTACTCGTCACAATCTTCCGCACGACTATCCTCTACTCGTCCAATCTTCCGCACGACTATCCCCTTCAATAATACACAACTCAATCCTTCCTCTTCTCTTAACATTCTTGGCGATTCCTTTTTCGTGATCTTTCCTGGAAAGATCACATATACTCTCTCTCTCTAAAACAGCTTCTAACAAGTTAGGTGTATTGTACAGGTTCCGCAGTTTCTTCACTTCCACTTAGTTGCCGTCTCTACTTGAGCGGATAGAATCAAAGTTTTTTCGTCTTATTAATCCCCTCTCTTCGCCGCAATGTTGCCTTACTCAATCTTTACTGTCGCATTGTAACGGACACTGCTCTTCTGAACTGTCTAACTGTATGCCTCCTCCTCTAAGGAGAGCACGCAGTACCAGACTTTCAATACATTCTTATTCGTTTTCTGTCCAATTCTGTAACGCAAGGGTTAATCAGTATTTTCAATCTTTTATCTACTCAATCGGTGAACTCTGGAACAATCTTCCTCAATCCATCTTTCCCCCTGTCTACGACCTTCAATCTTTCAAACGCAGTGTCCAGGCACTCGATAACCTTGGACCTTGATTTTGGGAGGGGGGGGTCCGGGCCTTTGCCACTCTTTCCTGCATAAAAAAAATTCACATCACACACACACAATCATCATGATGTTCCACGTCATTCGTACACGTATTACAATACACAGAGCCGAAAATAAGGGACTTCAAATGAGTGCAAGCACCCGAATGTTCTTTAATAACGTACGAAAATGATATTTCCAAGGCACTGAAATTGCTTCCATAAAAACACCTTTATGGGCTAAGGAAGATACATTTCCCTCCAGCAATTCTCTCTCTCTCTCTACCTCTACTAATATAATTTGCTATTTTATGGGAATTTCGTTCATTTTTCATTTATGTTCGTTCTATTTAGCTAAATATTAAATAAAAAAAAAAGAGGCTCTATTAAAAGGCGTTTTCTCCTTCACATTAAAAGCTGTGAAATTATTGTGATCAAGACGCTTTTGAATTGGGTGATCATTATCCCTCTTATTTTGCTAAACTGAAACTACTTTCCACATATACATTTATTAATTAAACCACTTATAGATGAAACTCGCCCCCAAAAACAAAATGATCTTCCTGAACATTTACTGAGCAATATTTTTAATATATATTATGAAATAATACACAAGGAATATTATAATATATATTTACAGGGTGGCGTAAAATTCACACCCCCGATACGATAAATTAGTCAGTATTCGAACTAATGACTTAAAAAAAAAAACTTTTGAATTCGTTGTGCACAATGTCCGAATACTTCTCAATACGACGCTGACGCTGATCTTAGCCCACTCGAAGCTTATTTATCTCCTTCAATTGCTTTATGTCTTTGGGGTATTCAACGTATATAGACGAACGAGAAACAATAATTAACAAGTAATAAACATCGTGTAATGTACACCAAATCTGAAAGCGTTTTCGAGTTAATGGTTACCACCAGTTCGAATACCGACTAATTTACTCTATCGAGCGCGACTTTCGCGGCACCACCCTGTGTATAATTAAAAACTTCGCAAATGTTAGTGTTAATATTTCACGCGTTGAAAGTATTTAATGAATTAAATAAAAATTAGCCTAATAAAATGTGGCAAACTCGGCAATTTCAATTTAACAAACCTCTATTACGTAACTACGTCTTACTGATACAAAATTTGGACCATCAATGAACTTGACCAAATGGAGCCACGAATACCAGATTTCGCTCACGCTACACGAATCTTAATACGATCATGTCCTGCTGGATGACATACCAATCTATTTAAAACTCTTTCGAGCGAATAACTGTAAATACGTCGAATCTAATATATATATATATGCCAAGCAATGTCATACGCTTTAATCTCACTTGAAAGATACGATAATTCATTTTTTTTTTTTCAGATACGTCATGAAGTGTCAGTGATGGCCTTGGACGAATCTGAAGAGGGCCAAGGTCGTCTGGTGGGTGTAGCAATTAACAGTGTCAAATTAAAGGGGCAACCAAGGGGACCAGATGATTTCCTCACCTGGATCAACCCTCAAAAGGACCCCAAAATGTTCAGAATTTTAAGCTTCCTCAATCAAGTAGCGGCAGACATCGATTTTTATAGTAATTATGACGTAGAAAAGGTAAAAGGAAGTTGTTTACAACTATTTTAACTCATTTTTATTCTGTTCCATTTAAGAGGGTAAAAAAGTTAACACCACAAAGCTCATTTCTTCGTGATGTGGGAGTAGAGAGGGGTGGGGGGGAAGGAGTGTGTGTGTGTGTGTGTCCCGAGCATTAACGGGGCAAGCGGCCCAACTCAACCCAGCCCAGGAGCCAGCAGGTGGGAGCGAACCAGAGCCTCGCCGCTCAAGAGTCCGCCACGGCAACCACTGAGCTACCGGGACGCCCACCGTTCTATTTTCTATTCCTAAATGCTAACTCTCTCTACTTGATGCATAAACCTAAGTCCACAATTCATGCCAATACATCCACTTCACTTCAATACCTTACCAATACCCTTTATTATATACCAATACCCTCTTATCATATACTTCAAAGCTTTTACGAAGTACTTACGAATCAAATATATTTAACAATTTCTTCAAGCAATTTGCATCTCGGTTTCTTTAAAGATGTCTAAGTGAATAAACGTCCACATACGTTGTGGCGCAACAGAAACCTCGTACATACCGAGTGACCACAATACAAATAATTTAGAAACTCTGAAAATGTATTAATTGTGGCCACCCTGTACGTATTATCATTAAATTATTAACATAGCGTGAAGCTGCATTAATTTAATTAACTTTTGTAAAACATTCATTCTTTTTTTTGTATTATTTCTTATTTTACAGCTCTCTCCTCTCCTCTCCTCATATATATATTAGTTAACAAAGGCAAACTTGTTTATGAAATAAGAGCCTCTAAGTAGCAGGTAGAAGGACGACAACTCAGCGAACCGTGAAGCTGATTGGTTGACAAGAGAAAAAAAAAAAATTTTTTAAATAAAAATAAATTGACATCCAATTAGACTGACTTCACTCTCGGTGTTATCCCTTTAATTTATCAAGTGACAATAGATTCCCCTTTTTACTATTAATACGAAAATAATCCTGAATATGTTATAAACTAAATTACATAAAAGGAAGGCAAATGGAAAACTGAACGCAGTTAATTTTATAGAGTTTCAATTGCGTATGTATTTTCCTCGACGATAAAAGTATGATAAAAGTATGTCTATTTACAGTATGTACAGTCTATACGTGTCTGTATGTACGTCTGTATAAAAGGAAATCGATACAAAAACTTTTATTTTATTCCAGTTGGGTTGACTAATTTCACCGTCGTTGTAAAGAGCGAGGTTGAATAGGGGGGAAAAAAAAAAAAAAAAAAAAAGTCAATAAGAATAAGCGAACTAACGCAGAAACCACCGCATTTTGGGAATTGCTTCACAAAAGATACTTCCTCTCTTTATAACCACTTTTTCATCCGATTTCCTCTCATTTCCAACGAGAGTCAACAACCGTTTGCGCGAGCCACACACAAAGGACTCTCGTCGGCTTGTTAAAAAAAAGAATAATGATAATTCGGTAATACGTACTGTACATAATTTAAAATACAGTAACTGTATAAAACACTGTAAATGTGTATCCAGTTTCCAACACTATAGAAATACCAATAGTCCGTATAATAGTACGTAATATGGCTCAAAGTACTACATAAAAGCCTATCCCCGTCCATATGTGCCGGTCGTATCCGCGTAATAGGCGAACAACAGCGCCTGAATCGTGTTCTTTTCCTTCCAGCTCTTCATGTTCGAACTCTTGAATGTGGACAAAGTTTACGGCGGTCGAGGCATCGCCTCCATGCTGGTCGCGCAAAGCATCCACGTGGCCAAGGAGAGGGAATTCAAGTGTTTGGTCGCTGAAACCACAGGTATAAATAACCTATACACAAATACATACCGCCTATTTAATAGTTCCCCTCACACACACACACACACACACACACACACACTCCATTTTATACATTATATTCCTCGTAAGGATTATACAAAACCTAACTACAAAAATTACGTGTCAAAAATGGAGTAAGATATTTGTATATTTTTCACAGTAGTGAATTTTTCACACTAGAAAAATACTTAGAGTAATTTAATGGAATCGAAACAGTAGCTCGAGAGACATGCCATTTGAGGTTGTTTAATCTCCTTCGTTACCATAAAGTTCATATAACGGAGAAGACCTACAGCTTTACGCGGGATCCGAACCAGGGGTTGTTACATAATCTCTCTGAATGAGAAGGATGATCACCCATTCAACTACTAAGGAGACCCATCATTGCTTAACCTTACTGATCCAATGAAAAGCTGTGTTAGTACGTGGTCACGTAGAAACAGATTTGACGCTTGACAACATAGGATCCGAAAGATTGGCAACATTTCCACAATTTCATTTCGGGTTATTCATATTTAGAAATATTTGAATACAGTCCGGCTCGTTCCCCTTTAAAAGTTGTGTGAGAGCATTTGAGCGCTTAAAATAATGGGCTTAAAAGATTTATTCGTATTGTTCAATATACGTTGAATGTCCGTTTCGACTATTATTCCCTTTTGAAAAACCTATACTCTTCTATTTCCCTCTTTTAGGTATTTTTTCTGCCAAGATCTTCGCTCGTAACGGCTTTAAAACCATCCGGGAGGTGCCATACGCGAGCCAGCGAGAAAATGGTCGTCTCGTGTTCCCCTCGACAGGCATCCACACTTCCGCCCGAGTCTCCGTCAAGATTTTACAGACGGAGAACAAATCGCCCAAAAGGCGGGTCTCCCTCAAAATACAGGCCTAAAACGCGGAATTACGGGTCAAGCGAGGCCAAATATATAAGACCAAACACGAGGTCAACAAAAAAAAATATCCCTATCGCCAGATAAGACCAAAACACCGAACACCGAAAATTCTAAACGCGAAGACCCTTTAAAAAGCAGGTCACGTTAAGAAGTTCAAATAAGGCCAACTTAATTCTACTTTAAGTCTGACGATTTTAAGTTTAAAATTTAACTACAATAATTAAAAAAACAATTTGCGAAACTAGTTTTTTTTAATATAAAAATATATTACTTCATTGTTTCCATGTTCGCTTCGTAGACTTTCATTTCAGTTATAACTTTACTACAGAAATAATACAAAGCATAATGGAAATATTTCTAAAAAAAAAGAGCTTTGCTTCCCGCATCTAAATAAATTTAGAATCAAATACGGTATCAAAATTTAAACGAGGCTTATTTACCAACACCATTCACCTAAAACGTAATCGCGCGAGATTAATTTGGTTGGGGAAACTAAAACGTTTAAAATTAATTGTTTAAAAATCACCAAAAAATGCTCTTTAGATTATAATCTATGAAGCCTACTTTAAATGTTAGTAAGGGCCTACGTTAAACAGCCCTCAAAATGGATAAAATGGAACATACGAGTACCTACTGTAAGTTATATTATATTGGATTTTAATACACTTGAGACCACAATACGATTAAGCAATTAGAATTTCTATAATGTGGATTCACACCATTAATTTTATTTACAAAAAAAAAAAAAAAAAAAAAAAAAACTTCAGGCGTTTAGGCGTTTCCAGTAGAACTTACAAAATTTTTTACAAGTTTCTGTACTCGAACCTACTGAATTTTTCCTGGAATTTAGTAGGAAAACCATCAGGTACGATGAATTAACTTTCAATTTTGTATAAACAAACAAATGATTCACTTTCAATATTAAAAACCACACACACATACACACACAAAAGTAGCGACATTAGGCCGATTACCATCTGTATCTCAAATACAATGAAGAATAACTGCCTTATAAAGTAAACCTTTACGAGTACCAAATTCTCAGTATTTCTCCTATTAAAAAACATTAACTTTTAGTAGCTACTCTCCGGCTTCACTTTTGAAAGGTGTGATTCTCCTTCGTTTCCTCCTTCCAGTGCTAAGTTCCCCCTTTCAAGACTTGTCACAAACATTTTAGCCTAAACTTTCCTGAGCCCTAAAACATGCGAGGAAAATAATAAAAATAATAATAATATTTGTTTACAAAAATTAAATCTTAAAATATTTCATGAACAAATCCTAAAACAAAAACAAACAAAATTTACGACATATTGCTTGTTATACAGTCGCCATACTGAAGTCTTCCTGTAAACATGTCTTAACACGTGTTATGGCATAACTATTGATTTATTTTACTTGTAAATTAACAACCAACATAATAAATAATGAGTGTTAACAAATGTTTCAAATAGAAATAGAATGTGAAATTCTAAAAGAAATATCAATTCGATTGTACATAATAAAATATTTTAAGTGTTAATAATTAATATTGCATGATATTTGTAACAGGAGGGAGTTGTCCCTCAATATATGTACTACATCAACCGATTAAAATCTAAAAACCTTTCAAAAAAAAAATATATATATATATATTCATTTATTTACTGAGGGACAGTTTGCTATAAGCCCCATAACACTCCTTTCAATTTCTTGAAATAAGGGTCTTCATTTCAATTTGTATCCTCTACACATTTTATTATGTTTTAGTCGTTAGGCCTTTATACGTTGAATTCACCAACTGATAAGAGAGAACCAGCTCTCTTTTTACGTGTACGTTATAGATGTATATTTGTGACGAATATATATATAATGGATTATAGTACACGAGGATTTACATAATTCCTTTATGCCAGATGCCTACTGATAAACTATTTAGTTATAAAAATATAATATAAAAATATCGAATTGCCATATCATTTTCACTAAGGGCTATAATTATTTTTATTATTATTATTATTGAAAACAAGTCCATAGTTACTAGGTCTCCGTCACCATTATTAATAATAATATTATAAACACAGAAAATAGCCTTACATATACTAATAATAATTCCTCTTAAAACTGCGGCTACTTTATAAATTACGGACTTTTTAAGCGTTCTTCCTATCTTACATGTTGTATAAAATACTTCAAAAGTATTGAAAAGTACTGTTGTAACGTAACCTATTAATTTGCATGACAAGTTCATTGACAGAACTCTCTCTTAAAAGTTAAAACCAAAGGCAAATGGGGAGGACAGCGTTGAGCAACAAAGACTTTATCAACAATACGAAGTGGTACTTTTAATGATTAGCAGATTCTAGTGAAATGAGTGTATGGTCTCGCATACATACATTAGTCAAATAACGTTTAAACAGGTATCTACTGACTAACCACGGTGGGCTTTGATTGAACCTTTGCTGGGATTGTTTATTTACATGGACGACATTAACCTATATATATATATATATATATATATATATATATATATATCACAAATTCATTTTGAAATCGTCAGACCCTTTTGCCAATTTATGTTAACCAATCGCCTTTAGGCGTAGCTATATACAAATATCCTTGTAAGTCATTCCGTTTCTAATTGTATGTCGTTAACATCACTGTTTCCGTGCCTATACTAACTCCTATTTGTATTCTGTGTTTATACATCCTTAATACCTTTATAAGCAACTATATACACTAGTGTGTTTAGTGGAAAATATTCAGCTTTGTATTCATTCCATGACTCGAGAGAGATCCCGTTATTCCGAATTGCCTATGATAAACCATGTAAATAGATTTTTTAATTGTTAAAAGGAATTCTGTTGTTTGCTTAAAGTTATAAAATTGAAATTTAAAAGCACAACAAATTGAAAATAATAATAATAATTAATAATAATAATAATAATAAATTTTAATCTTAAGAAATTAAAATCCAGTTGAGGAATTTGGGCATCATAAATACCGTAAGATTGAGTAAAAGACATTTTACTGCTGTTATCGTTTTACGGAACCAAACAAATGAAAAGATATAAATTGGATAATATGCTAAGAATAAGGGTAAGCATAATAGCATACTATTAGCTTAGATAGGCCAAATGTTTTTCAGTTTTCTTGTTACGGTGGTGATGTGCTTCTCGTGAAATGTTGATATTATTGTTGAATTTAAGTCGTTGCCTCTGTTGTTAAAAAGGTTTCAGCTTCTGAAATGTATTTCCTAAAGTCCCCGTGTAGTGATAAAAACTGAAAGCTAAACCTTTTTGCAAACGAATAAATGGCGCGATATAATTAACTGGAGATTTTAATTATCTGTTATGGTTGTCAAATTAACAAATAATCATTGTTACAATACAGCTACTATTAATAAAAGATATTCACTTTATAAGTTTGAATTTTTAACCTCCAAGAAACGATAAAAACGATAATTTTAGCTCAATAACACGACTTACGAGATATACAGCGAGACAAATTTCATGCAGTTTTGTCGAGGTTTGATAAAATTCGTGTTCCATGTCTATAATAGCTGATAACTTTAATTCTTTTAAAACTATACACTGATATTAGTTAACTAATGTGATCGGGGGTTGTTTAACCTCGTTCGCAACATCTAAAGTCATTCATATGACGGAGGGACCCCTACAGGGATCCAAAGTACGGGTCGCTACTCGCTACACAGTCTGAACGCGGATGACAGTCTCCCATCCAACTACTACTATCTGACCCGATATCGCTTATCTTCGCTAACCGCCTGGAAGCGGTGTTACGACACTAGTCCCATTAGTTAACTATCAGGTCATCCCATAAGTAATGTCGTTTTTTACGATAGATTAAGTTTAAACTAGTCCTACTCAGTTTAAGCATAAATTTTCCGAAGGTTATATCTAAGAGGAGATCTATCGTGTTTCGCTACATACTTTACAGACCTTAACCAGTGAAGACGTGTGTTTTGCTTTATGTGAACCCCTCATAAACATGGCGGTATCAGAAGAGCATATCAGGCATATAATGCTTTACGAGTTCAAAAAAGGAAATAGTGCTACTCAGAGCCGGATTTAGACGTGTGGAGGCCCCCCTACCTTAGGGGAAGACATAATTGAAGTCATCCATAAGATTCATAATATAATTAACATACAGGGGTTGGACAAAATAATATGAACACCTTGATAAATGGCGGTTTTTATTCTTAGTATGGAGTTGGTCCTCCTTTAGCGGCAATAACAGCTGCAATGCGTCGGGGAATTGATTCATACAGCTTTTGGACAGTGGCTAGAGGAATCCTGAGCCATTCTTCGAGCAAACCCTGCTCCAGTTCCTCCAAAGACGCCGGCGGTGGGAATCGGCTTCTGACCTGCTGCTCCAACTGACACCACAGATGCTCGATAATGTTAAGATCCGGGGATTGTGGAGGCCAATCCAAGCGTTCTACTTCACTAACATGCTCTTCAAACCAGTTTTTAACGACCCCAGCGGTGTGGATTGGTGCATCATCATCCTGGAAGACGGCGCCGCCATTGGGAAACAGCGTTTGGACCATGGGATGGACCTGGTCAGCCAATATTGACAGATAGACCTGGGCGTTAACCCTACCATGCAGTACTACAGCTGGGCCAAGAGTATTCCACGATATTGCTGCCCAAACCATCACAGATCCGCCTCCATGCTTAACGGTTGGGGTCAGGCAGTCGGGGTCATAAGCATCTTTAGGCTGTCTCCAGACGTAAACTCGACCGGAACATGGAAATAGCGTAAAGGAGGATTCGTCGGAGTAGACTACATTCTTCCACCGGTCCATTGACCAATTCTTATGGTCATTACACCATTTTCTGCGCCGCTCAATGTTGATGTGCGAAAGGAAGGGTTTGGCAATTGCAGCCCTCCCATGGTATCCAGCTCCATGGAGCTCGCGACGTACAGTTCTGGTCGATACCGGGCTTGCAAGATGCTGGTTAAGCTCTGCAGTCACTTTTGGAGCTGTGGTCTTATGGTTCTTTGTCACAATGCGCTTTAGCACCCGGCGGTCTCGATCACACAGCTTCTTCTTGCGTCCACTATTGCATTTGTCGGTGCTTGTCTTTCCATGGTTTTGGTATGCAGACATGACCATAGAGACAGTTCCTCTGGATACATTGAACATCTGAGCGGTTTTCGTCACCGATGCACCAGCCATCCGCGCTCCGACAATTTGCCCTCTTTGGAAGTCTGACAGGTCTTTCATAACTGCTAATTCATAATTCACTCAGATCTGTAAAAACAACGTGAGGGTTATAACATGACGTATACACTCTGTGTTACGCATTTAAATAGGTTTGCCAGTCATTTGACCGTTTACTTTGTGTCTGAGCAGTCCGTAAAGATAACCGGTGAAATCGGCGGGTTTTCATATTATTTTGTCTAACCCCTGTACATACACTTTCAAAACATCGTGCACTCTTGTGTCTGTCCATTCCACTCATTTCTGCAAAAAATGAAAGCCTCGGGTTACTCGGGTATTCCATTATAGTGAGAGTAGGCCTAAAAGAGTAATAAAAACAAAATAATAATCAGTACACAACAAGTAATTGGTAAAAGTTTATGTACTACAGTGGTATTGGATGCGCGTGTTTTTTTGTTGATCATCTATCGGGTTTTTCTAGTTTCGGGTTTTTTCTATTTTGATAATGGCTTGTCAATATGTGGAGGCCCCCAAGATGTGGAGGCCCGTGGGCAGCTGCCCACTTTGCCCACTCCTAAATCCGGCCCTGGTGCTACTGAAGCAACGCGAAACATTCAGGACGTTTATGGCAACGATATTCTGCATGTGAGGAAATGTCAAAGATGGTTTCAAAAGTTTATGAATGGTGACTGCTGTTTGACAGATGCAGCACGCTCTGGACGCCCTGCTGAGTTTGATGATGACCTGCTGTTAGCCGCACTTGAAGAAGACTGTTCAACAACTGTCGAAGAATTGGCCCAGAAACTCAATTCATCCCCGTCCACCATCGATCGACATTTGCAACAACTCGGGAAAGTGCATATGTTAGGAAAATGGGTGCCACATGAATTGTCGGTCGACAATCTGAGGGTGCGGGTAAACATTAGCACAGCTCTTCATTCCTGTGAACTCCAAGATCCGTTTTTGCACCGTTTAGTGACTGGTGATGAAAAGTGGATACTGTACCAGAATGTTAAGCGCCGTCGACAGTGGGTTTGTGCCGGAGAACCAGCGACACCACAGCCAAAACCAAATCTTCACCCTCAGAAGGTGTTGCTTAGTGTTTGGTGGGATAAAGGTGGTGTAATACACTTGAAACCTTACCACACAACCAAACAATCACCGCTCAAGTCTACTGTCGACAACTGGATCGATTGAGCACTGCATTAAAAGAAAAGAGACCTTCTTTGGTTAATCTGAAAGGAATCGTGTTCCACTACGACAACGCACGTCCTCATACCGCTCGGATCACTTAACTGCAAAAACTGAGGAGCTTGGGTGGGAAAAACTCCCACATCCTCCAGACCTTGCGCCTTCAGATTATCATCTCTTCAGGAGTCTGCAAAACTATCTTGACGAGAAACAGTATACCGTACTTCTTTAGATGACCTGCACACCAGTCTTTGTACGTTTTTTCCCTCAAAACCGCCTGAATTTTATAAACATGGCATTGAAAAGCTTGTAGGACGTTGGCAGTGTGTCATTGATTCCGATGGAAAATATATACTAGATTAAAAAGTTTCAGTTGAGTTTTTTTTTTTTGTCCTTCAAATTCCGATCTAAAAAACGATATTACTTATGGGATGACCTGATAAATGACTGGATTCCCTATACGAGAAAACAGGCCAGTAAAGTACCCAAACTTTTAAGATAACTGTACCCATCTTCTCCATTACTTGAATTTCAGTTCTCCTTGACAAAAAATTTATGTGGAAAACATAAGCAAATTAAATGAAAGGGCTGATTAAACTACAGTTGAAAGTTTTCTTAAGCATTATATGGGTGGCGACTTAACCCTTTCATACCCAAATTAAGTCGAAAAGTAAAAAAAAAAAAAATTGGGATATAAAAATCGTTTAATTGGACCCAAAATAACTGAAAAATATATTTTACAAAGTTTTATTGATCATAATTAATAAAATACGAAATGTGTTAAATTTCACACATTGGGAACTGGAAGGTCTAAAATTGCTTCCAAAGTTAACGATGAAAATTTCACACACTGGGCATTAAAGGGTTAATAATATAATTAGGCCCCTTTTCTCTATATCTATTTTGTATTATCTAAGTGGGCAAATTATGTTCCCACTTCCGTGTAAAACTAATATATATATAATATATATATATATATATATATATATATATAATATATATATATATTATACAGTCATTACTTTACCGAGTTGTACCATACCGTCACTTTGAGGATACATTGTAAGAATCGACGGCATACCAACTACTGTTTAGGATAAATGACAATGGATTTTTGCGACATAGCAAATGTGCTGGTATGAATTTTGATCCTTCATAACCAAGGATAGAGATCGGTTTTAAAAATCGAAGACTTGATGAGAAGTTAATTTTTGTTCCTTTATGAACTTCCATTTGAAAAGTTCGAGAGTCATTCTCGAACTTTTCAAATGGAAGTTCATACAAACATTTTTTTCACCCAGTTCGAGCTCGCTCTCTTTCTCTCTCTCTTCTCGATATATATATATATATATATATATATATATATATATATATATATATATATATATATATAGAGAGAGAGAGAGAGAGAGAGAGAGAGAGAGAGAGAGAGAGAGAGAGAGAGAGAGTTACAAGGAGTTACAAGGAAAGAAGTACCTCAAAAGGCCTTGCGGCCCATACCGAGGAGGTACCAATGGCAACGGGTGCCAGGGAAAATTTTGTCTTTCAAACTATGCTAGCAGTAGTAGAAAACTGGATAGAAAAGTAGAAGGCTCTCTCCCCACCCTCCGCTCCCTCCCTGCCAGAGGCAGGTACGGAAAAAGGTTGAAGAAAATACCTTGACCCTGGAAAAGTAGCCAAGGAAATTTTACAGGAAAGTGGAGAATATATAAATAGCTCTATATTTAGCTTGCTCACAGAGACACCGAGCAAGCGAACTCCTGCAGAGTTTTCTGAGGTTTTTCTTAAACTATGAGTGTGTTCTGTACTTTGTCTAGCCTATTTTTAAACAGATTTACACTTTGACTGGAAACATCCTCTGAGGAAGTTGGTTCCAGATATCACTATTTTACAGGAAAAGAAATTTCCGCAGACTGAGGTCCTAAATGTCTTTACACACTCAAATAGTGTGCAAGATTTCGTCTAACCTTTTCTTGAACTGATCCACAGAGGAACTGTTCACAACTTCCGAAGGTAACCTGTTCCATGTGTCACAGATCTTATACGTAACGTAATTCCCACACACACTAGTCCTAAACCGTTTCAAATCCAACTTCCAACCATTGTTGCGAGTTGGGTTATCATTTAAACTAAACATACTTCTAAAATCGACATCGTTGAACCCTCGTAAGAGCTTGAAAACCTCGATCAGTTGACCGCGCAGCCTCCGAGTTTCAAGCGAAAACAAGTTCAGGGCGCGTAACCGTCGATTGTAGCCCATATGCCTAACGGAAGGGATCAACTTTGTGGCCCTCGCCTGCACTCGCTCCAGCCTCTCAATATCTTTCCTGAGGGTGGGCGACCAGAACTGCACAGCATACTCCAGGTACGGCCGAACAAGGGAATTGTACAGTGAGAGCACAATCTCCTTGTTCCGAAACTGAAATTGCCTCCTGATATAACCCAATAGTTTCTGGGCTTTCTTTTCCATCTCTACACACTGTTTTGTAAACTTAAGGTCGCTGCTAATTAGCACACCCAAGTCCTTTTCTAAATCAGTCACCTCGATATTACTGCCCAACATCGAGTAGTCCGACTTGGGATTGGCGTAGCCAATATGCATCACTTTGCATTTACCCAAGTTAAACGGCATTTGCCATTTTTCGGACCACTCTCCTATCCTACCTAGGTCCGCACGCAGTTCCTCGATCGCTTCGGGCGTCCCACATTGGCCCCAAGCTTGGTGTCATCAGCGAATTTGGCGATCCGACTGACGATGCCACCGTCGATATCATTTATGTAAATGGTAAACAACAGCGGCCCCAAACGGAACCCTGAGGAACCCCACTAGTGACCGAGGCCCAACCCGAACTAGCCCTTTAATTACCACCCTCTGCCGCCTATTCCTTAGCCAGTTTTCAATCCACCTACCTATTTCCCCACCGATACCCAGCGCGCGCACTTTCGCCATTAGCCGGCGGTGAGGTACCTTATCAAAGGCTTTCTGAAAGTCGAGATAAAGTATATCAATCGCCCTACTCTTATCGTACTCACTCAACATGACGTGGAAAAACTCGAGCAAGTTGGTGAGACACGACCTATGCCGTCTAAACCCATGTTGGGAGTCCCAAGCAGCTTGTAGGAATCCAAATGGTCAACGATTCTATCAGCTATTATCCTTTCTAATAATTTACCTACAACTGAAGTGAGACTAATAGGTCGATAGTTCCCTGGACTTTCGTGATCCCCTTTCTTAAAGATAGGGGTCACGTTGGCCTCTCTCCAGTCACCAGGCACCTGGCCCATCTCCAACGATTTGTTGAAGACTGTAGCCAGGTGGGGAGCCACCTGGTCGCGCACTTCTCGCAAAACACTGGGGAGAAACTGGTCTGGCCCAGGAGCCTTAAACGCGCTCAGTTTGTCTATTCTATGAGCAACGACTGTCGCGGTACATCTAACACTATCCAGGTCAGCACCTTCGTGCCTCACAGCTGGCTCGGGGATGACGCGGGTATCCTCCCTGGTGAACACTCCCGCAAAGTACTCATTAAGCACCTTAGCGATGTCCGCGTCGGAGGTCCGCAGAACGCCGCTTCCGTCCTTTAAAGGACCTATCATGCTTCTAATAGGCTTTCTACTATTAACATAACTGAAGAACTCCTTAGGGTTCCTCTTGCAGAGAGAGAGAGAGAGAGAGAGAGAGAGAGAGAGAGAGAGAGAGAGAGAGAGAGAGAGAGAGAGAGAGAGTTACAAGGAGTTACAAGGAAAAGAAGTACCTCAAAAGGCCTTGCGGCCCATACCGAGGAGGTACCAATGGCAACGGGTGCCAGGGAAAATTTTGTCTTTCAAACTATGCTAGCTAGTAGAAAACTGGATAGAAAAGTAGAAGGCTCTCTCCCCACCCTCCGCTCCCTCCCTGCCAGAGGCAGGTACGGAAAAGGTTGAAGAAAATACCTTGACCCTGGAAAAGTAGCCAAGGAAATTTTACAGGAAAGTGGAGAATATATAAATAGCTCTATATTTAGCTTGCTCACAGAGACACCGAGCAAGCGAACTCCTGCAGAGTTTTCTGAGGTTTTAATCTTAAACTATGAGTGTGTTCTGTACTTTGTCTAGCCTATTTTTAAACAGATTTACACTTTGACTGGAAACATCCTCTGAGGGAAGTTGGTTCCAGATATCAACTATTTTACAGGAAAAGAAATTTCCGCAGACTGAGGTCCTAAATGTCTTTACACACTCAAATAGTGTGCAAGATTTCGTCTAACCTTTTCTTGAACTGATCCACAGAGGAACTGTTCACAACTTCCGAAGGTAACCTGTTCCATGTGTCACAGATCTTATACGTAACGTAATTCCCACACACACTAGTCCTAAACCGTTTCAAATCCAACTTCCAACCATTGTTGCGAGTTGGGTTATCATTTAAACTAAACATACTTCTAAAATCGACATCGTTGAACCCTCGTAAGAGCTTGAAAACCTCGATCAGTTGACCGCGCAGCCTCCGAGTTTCTGACCGCGCAGAGAGAGAGAGAGAGAGAGAGAGAGAGAGAGAGAGAGAGAGAGAGAGAGAGAGAGAGAGAGAGAGAGAGAGAGAGAGAGGAGAGAGAGAGAGAGAGAGAGAGAGCTCGAACTGGGGTGAAAAAAATGTTTGTATGAACTGCATACAACTAGGTAATATATTTACATTCAAAGACAAGAATAATTCACATTTGCTATAATTTTAGGCTGGGATTTCCCTATACCCCCCCCCTGGATTCTACTCAACCTGTACGTAGGTTTTATAGGTAGCTGTCTTATGAAAAAAACACCATAATCCAAATATACAGGCTGTTTCATAACATGTGGGACGCACTTTCAGGATGGATTCAGGACTTGCAAACAATGCAAAAAAGCTTTATGCCCGAAATCGCTTTGTTTCCGAGTTACAGCCCGTTTTGTGTTCCAGCAATTCTTTCTGCAAACTGTTTACAAACACTGCTTGCCGACAATGTTTGTGAGTGTGTACGAGACTTATTTTCATGTATAGCCTCGCCAATTGTAATGTTTTGTACAATCTATGACATGTTTCAATATCGTAGTGTACAGCCATCAGTCAGTCAAAGGTGCATCGCGGTGTTTCACTGTTCGTATTCATAACTTTTTACCGTGAATAAGTGCAGTCAAGTGAAAAAAAAAACCTTGGAGGCTTATTCAAACAGAGAAATGGCAGACATGCATCTCGTGTATGGATTTGCCGAGTGTAATGCGGCCGCAGCAAGACGTCTGTATCCGGGAAGGTTTCCGAATCGCCGTCTGCCAGATAAGACCTTTCAGAGAATAGACGAGCGTCTTGGTGATACAGGATCATTCAACAAGCGAGTTTCAGATGATGGTAGACCAGTCAGCGCCAGAACTGTTGAGTTAGAGGAGCGGGTCCTGAATCGCGTGGAGGAACATCCTGGTCTCAGCACCCGAAGGATAGCAGCAGCAGAGGGTGTAAGATACACAACTGTGTGGCGAATTTTACGGGAACAACAGCTTTACCCATATCACATTCAGAGAGTACAAGGCCTTACTAAAGCTGATTTCCCACCACGAGAGACTTTTTGTACTTGGTTCCTTCAACAGTGTGCTCGAGATCCTCTTTTTCTATCTTCCATGTTGTTTTCTGATGGGCTGCCTTCACGAGAAATGGCGTGATCAATTTTCACAACATTCCTCACTGGAGCGAAGAGAATCCGCATGCTATCATCCATTCAAGGCACCAACAACAATTTAGTATCAATGTATGGGCAGGACTTATTGCCGACAACTTAATCGGTCCTTTTGTTTTGCCTGGAAGATTAACAGGAAATTCCTATTCCAATTTTTTAAGGAATGACTGAAGCGATTTACAAGATGAAGTTCCTCTTGGTGTCCGACGTCGTATGTAGTTTATGCATGACGGCGCTCCGCCTCATTTTAGTCGAGTAGCCAGAGACTATTTGGATGACCATTTCCCTGATAAATGGATAGGCCGTGGAGGATCCATTGCGTGGCCTGCTCGCTCCCCGGACCTGAATTCACTCGATTTTTACCTGTCGGGTCATCTGAAATCCATCGTTTACGTGACACCCATTGACAACGTTGAAATGCTTCGCCAATGTATAGAACAAGGATGCCAGAAAATCCGAGCAATACCTGGAATGTTTGAACACGTCAAGGCGTGTTCAGGCGTGTATTCAAGCAGAAGGCAGTCATTTTGAGCACTTCCTTTAAAGGTAAGGCGGATACTTGCTGGAACACATAAAGGGCTGTAACTCGGAAACAAAGCGATTTCGGGCATATGCTAATATAAACATATATATATATATCTGGGATTTTTCTTGTGAAAATGCCTGCGCTTTGAACCACCAGTGAGTTGTCACATTGGTATACATGTTTTTAAAATGAGAGTAAATCAGGAAATCTTCATGATGCAACTTCAAGGTATACAATTTTGTCATGAATCAACTGTAAATTAAAAAGTGATGGAGTCACATTCAAAGTTAAAGTCTGTTTATTGGAAATAAATGTAAAATGCCTTTAAAGTGAGCTGCAGTACTCTATATCAATGTAAGAAACTTAATACAGTACACAATTGTGTTGTATATAAAACGGTGAGTAATATATGGTAAGCATTTTCATAAATTATATACAGGCCAAGATTTTATAGATAACTGACCCACAGTGAATTTGATATGTACTAAATGAATTAATTTTATCAGGATTGGTAGTATATACTGTATGTATTTTATTCATCGACGCATTTATAGTTTGGGTGAAGTATGAAGAGTTAAATATCTTATTACATAGAGCAGCATTCCGACATTTTTGAGTCAATGTACTGACGATGCTTCCGTACGTGGTTCATCACCACTGAAAGCACCAATGCTCTGTGGTAGCCTAGTCCAAAAAACATCCCAACCCGCATTCGACTTCGCCCATTTTCGTTAGTTTTTATTGCAGACACCTCTAGTTATTATCAGTCCTGGTACGTTATTCTTCAGGAGCAAGATACACCGTAAGTTTGTGTTTCCTACCTAAGGCAGAACAAATTTACCTGTATCAAATCGCAATTACACTCGTACGACCTCAGGCTTGCTCTACAGAAACTGGACCAAAAACCACAAGTATTTGCAATCACAAACCGTCCGTTTATTTTCTTTCGCACTCTTCCTATCATTTCGAGGCAATTTCTTTCCAGCGTGTTTGCTCGTCTCCGCATTGATTTGCCCGGTTTGACATCAGGGTTCAGAACCCACCAGTATGTACTGTGTATATATAGCGCGGCCTGGCTAAACTCGGTATACCAATGCATAGCCAAGTGACTCGTAACTAAACCTGATTATTAAGATATTATTAGATAAGCTGCTTTCGCATATTTTTTTAAATAGCTAGTAGTACGTTGACAACATAATTACTTAAATACGCTAGGCCTATTCAAATTTTAATCTCACACACAAATGATGTACATACGTCTGTGGTATGATCTGCTGATTTATATATATATATTATATATATATATATATATATATATATATTAGTTACCTTTTTCAATAATTACAGTTACTAGTTACTGCCTCAAATAAATAACTAGTTACAGTTACTATTTGCTGTTTCAGAAGAGTAACTAGTTAACAGTTACTAGTTGCTGTTTCAAAAAAGTAACTAGTTAGTAATTACTTCAAAAGTTACTTCCGATATTTTTCCTGGTTTCAGCGAGCATTTGATCCTGATAAAAGTACTCTTACTTTCCGTGACAAGTGATACCTGCCAAGATTGTTCATTTGTTTCGAAATGATTGTGATTCAACGAATAAGCAACCGGATTGTTATCATATTAGCATCAGATATATGTTGTCAATAAACTTGCACTGTCCACAATATGTATCATACAGCAAGCAAGGCTTGTGAAAAAAGTAGCTACTAACTTTTTGCCCTCGCAGAAAAAAGTAACTGAGAAGCTACAAATATTCATGAATTTTGTTAACTAGTTACAGTTAAAATTACTCGGCCGGAAAATTTAACTAGTTACAGTTACTCAAAAAGGTAACGATTACCGAGTAACTAGTTACCTCGCAGCCCTGTATGGGGACAGCCCTCAGTGGTATAGTGGTTAGCGTCGCTGACTACGAATCCATCGGACCCGGGATCGAAACCCGGTGACGGCAAGCGGCGCACAGCAAAACCCAGCTCTTCATCCTTCTCCACAATAAAGAAATTGGTTGGTAGATAAATGGTTATCCTAGGTAGCCTAGTGATTAAAACGCTGAGCTGCTGGTACGGCGTGTTTTGGATTCCATGTTAAACTGTAGGTCTTAGGTGAAGTGACAAGCTTGACCTTAGTCAGAATGAATAATTTGGGCGGGAGCAAAATCAAGGTTAACCAAGGTTTTATATATATACTGTAAAACCAGCGACAGTTAACTGGATGATGCACTACCAGCAATGGGGGGTTTCCGTGTGATAAGGACAGCATAGAGAACTGAACAGCGAAATATCATGTGACGAATGAACAAGGGCGTAGCCAGGGTTTTTTATTGGGGAGGGGGGGGGAACAATATGTATGACTGATTGTGATTTAAAAAGAGAAGAAAGTTTTGAAAGATCGTTTCACAAACTACTTTTTATAACGTACGTTAAGACCGGCCTTCCTCCATCCAACCGAACGATCATTATTTCAGATTATCGTATGAACAATAAAATATTGTTATCTTGGTTTGGGGAGGGGCCATGGCCCCAGTGGCCCTGCGAATGAATGAAGATTTGATTTGAACTTTATCATCACCAGTGACTCGACCCAATGACGTATCGAGGAAAATTGCCGCTCGGGGCGAGATCTCAAAGTGCCGCCCCCTCAGACCTTACGTGCTGAATTAAACACAAAGCCTTATGAAATAACTATTACAACTCTAATTAAGTACAGTATATATGCAATTAAACGGTTACACTTTTGTGTTCCGCCTTTTTAAAGGTCAATGCCCTACCAAGCGTGCAGTTGTTGTTGTGACAGTGCGGTCATATCTCCCTAGCCTTCAGTGAGGCAAATTCGTCTATCACAGCTTCGAAATCAATTGACTCGGCTAGTTCACACTCACTGGAGAGGATGGCTAGATTACTGAGGCTAGACTGGCTCATTCTGGAGCTGAGGTAGGTCTCAATCAGTTTCAGTTTGGAGGAGCTTCTCTCACACGTTGCAACGCTCACGCACATGGTGAGAAATGTCCTCAGTATGATGAGAAGGTTGGGGAAAGATTCCTCGAATGCCCACTTCACAACATATTGAAGGATTTCATGTGCCTTCCAGTCTACCGTTTCCTTCCCAGTGGTTTCCTCATACGTTTTGATGTGTCGACGAAGACGATGAATCTCCCTCTGTAGCTCGCTGGCGATGATATCGTCGTACATCTCTGTGAGATGGTGGATTTTCGTGGAAATGTCGCTGTCGTTGGATAGATCCATCAGGTAACTGAGTGACGCGAGAAACCCAAATTTAATGTTCGTTATCGATGAAATTGTAGGCCAGTGTGCAAAATCCTAATGTCGATAGCTTTTCAAAATTTTAGAATACCGTTTTTGCTACAGTGAAATTATTGATGGAACCGAAAACAAAAAATTAAACTTCTTGAGAGGATAATTTATAAAATACAATACATTTTGTACTTGCTAGTTTAAAACGACAAAATTGCAATAAAAACAATGACAAGCTTAAAATACATAAAATCGCTAAAGTAATCGAAAACCATAAAGGTTGGACGATAGGTAGGCATCACTAACTGAAATTGGCGGTAAATGCTGTTACGCGTTACATGGTAAAAAACGGCCGTAGTTACCTTTATACGTTACATTTTAGACCTATGTAACGCATTTACCGTTACACGTTACTTTAATTTATCTGATAAATTTATTCATCATGAAATGTGTACATGGTACAAATTATACAATTATGGTAATTGTTCGTAGCAACAAATTTGCCGCCCGCAAAAAGTGCCGCTAGGGGCGGCCATCCCGTTCGCACCCCCGACCGTCTCGTTACGCCACTGGCTCGACCCGATCTTTGTGCTATGTTTCTTGGAATGAAAGTAAGAGAAATTCATGTCTTGCTGCTTCCAGTGACAATAGCTACAGTTGAGCGTTCTTTTTCGTCACCGAATAGAATTGTGTTCTGAAAAAAAGTCGTCTTCTGCCTGATCATGTGAATGAACTAATGAGCATATCAATTGAAGGACTGAAAGTACTGGACACGCAGGAAGCCACCAAAGCGGAACGCACTGCATTCGAGAAGTTCATTAATTAACCCTTTCAGTACTGCATGTGTAGGCTGAACGAGTGAACGTATGTCTCACAGACTGCGTTTCTTTTACGCCAATTCAAATGGGGGCGTGAAAATTAAGATCGTACGGCGTACGTAGTTAGTTCTTAAACAGTTAACAGAGTTGCGGAAAATTACAAGAAGCCGAGAAGGATGTAGATGTAGTGTTTTAACGAAGGCCTGAGTAGCAAACTTTAATGCGTGTGGTCATTTTAAAACACGAGTTAAATCCAATAAAAAAAATTGAGAGGCATTTTTCAGCTTTTACTATGGTGCCATACAGCCTCACCCCCTTTAATTTCAATTACGTACTGAGGGAAAAACACTATAGTGTTAATAATAATATACCAAATAATGAACAGTTTTGGAAAAAGTGCCTAGAAACAAAAAACTTCTAAAAAGGATAAAAAAGTTGTAATGACTTAGGTTTTGTTTTTGAAATTTTATTAATGTCACTAAAAGAATAAAATATCCCAAACAAAAACACATTATTACCAATTAGTAATTTTTTTATGCTCTTAGAAATTTTCTGTTCCAAGGCGAACTTTTTTTCCAAACTCAATCAAACTTATCCTCACAACAGTAAATTTTTGCAGTTATTTCATTTCTCCAGGTTCAAGAACATTCTCAAATTCTATACACAAGTACCAAATTATATTTGACAATTAAGAACAAAACAAGACCATTTCATTACTGACCAGTAATTTCGTTTCCAAACATCGTATAATGCTTAAAAACATTCATCAAATCAACAAAAATAAATCTCCAACACACTTATACTGTAGTTATGAATTACGAATTTGGTAAGTCAGTGTGATCCCTAATAGGATGAAGGTATTTTTTCAAGAAATTTGAAAAAAATGTATTCAGTTCTTGTATGGTTTCATGCTAAGCATTAAAATATATGAAGTGCGTGTGCAATGCAACTGAAGTGAATACAGTGTGCACCATATATTGCTAAAAAAATGAAATGTACTTTCAATATTTTTTTTGCTATTTAAACAAAAACATTTTTCCATAATAGTTCAGATTTTTCTCAAGGACTCAACCTTTAGTTTTATAATACTGTACTTGTTCAAGTTTAAAAAAAATTATTTCTCAACTGAATAAAAAGCCTAACCTACAAACTCCATTCTGAAAGAGGGGCAATACAGTTTTTCCTTCTATTAAATTCTCAAATAGGGGTTTATCAATGTAAGCATTTCGACCTATGAAGTCTATACAATGGGCAGCGAATATTAAGTTTCACAAAGACCAGACTGCACTAGGTTAGATGGTCATTTTTGATTGGTTAGTTATTTCCCATGTGACCAATTTCAGACAATTCACGATCTGGTAATTATTCGTTTTTTGACCCACTCTCTTTTTATAATGAGAGCAAACTTTTCTGGTCAATTTTGAGGTGCTCTGCACGAATCTGCCATCTGTTTCCTGTGCAAATGCGTAGTTTTTGAGATATCGTCATCTTGAAAACTACGCATTTGCACAGGAAACTGATGGCAGTTTCGTACAAAACACCTCAAAATTAACCAGAAAAGTTTGCACTCGTCATTTTCGTTTAAACTAACGAATTTAAACGAAAATATCATGACTTAACCTAACCAATCATCTAGGGCGTACAGTTGACCTAACCAGTGTCACGTACTGAACTGTCCGCAAAACATTAGCACCGATCAATTTGTGATGTGTAATCTTTACGGGGGCTCCGCCCCCGTACCCCCGAGACCTAAATTATACAAATGATAATGTAATAACATGTGCCAACCTTGCATGGGTAGTCCGCTAAATTTCGCCTGCCCTTAAACTGAAATGACACGTTTATTTTTAGGATTTTTTTTATGGCATCTAAAGACCTTCTGGTCTTTTCTTAAAATACAAGCACTATTGTATTGGGCAGGTCACGGATGTCTTAATTATTCTGTGATTGAAAAAAAGGTCTAAACTCTTGTTTTCATCGAGGGCAATATGGCGGATCACATCTTCAAAATCAAGTTCACAAGATTGACACGTCATAATACTAGAACAAAAATCACCACACTAACAAGAAACAGAAAGAAGTAGGCAAAAGCAAGAAAAAGTAGCCAAAAGTAGCCAAAAATAGCCAAAAAATCTCCAAAAAAGGTAGCCAAAATAAACAAACTAACCGAAATTTATATACGTAACATATTAGAAAGTAGAAAATATTTTTTTTATAAAAAAGTACATTTTATACAAATTTGCACAAGATAATATATATATTTTCTTATTCAGTTTTGATTGGTTATTCAATATATATTGCTGTTATAGCTGGGTGTGACTGGGTCAAAAAACGAATATTAACCCACGATCTTTGTAACAAATTTCATCTTTGTCAAAAACTACTGGTCTCCTTGAAACTTAATATTTACCTCATGGGTATATGAATTAGGCTTTCAGCTCTCTTGAAGTTTTGAACTCTAGCAGGTCCTTGTTAGATCCATCTGGTAGGCTCTCCACACCTAAACTTACCTTTTGCAAATTAGTTTCCATCTAATACTATTTAATAACTAAATGCTTACGAAAATATTTTTTCACAAATAGTATTTAATCAGTTTATCTCCTAACTTACTACACAAAAAACCATTGGACCCTAACTGACTTATCAGCTACTGATCCATGACAAGAGGATAGGCCTAAAATGTTAATTAAACCTAACTCAGAGTGAATCTGAGATTGCCACTATCATTACACTTGCCTTGGTCAAGGAAAAAAAAAAATTAATAGACCTAGTTTAATCAGTTGAATATTTAAAAAAAAATTACAATGAAACTTCATGACCAAGATTAAAATTCATTTTATTTCTTAAGTTTTCTATTCTTACCTTTCCTTTTGTGTCTGACTGGCATTGTGCTTCAGCAACCATAAGAGCCCTGAGAGAATCAAACATCTTTCCTTTGGATGTCTAAGAAAAGAGAAAAAGCACAAACCAAACAATCAGCAAAACAGAGAAAATGTAATAAGATAAAACTAAAGTAAAAATTTATAATAGCCCATAACAATAAAGAGTGCATAAATATACAGACTTATAAATAATTATCCAGCAATACCAAAACTAAATAAAGTTAAAGTACGATAATTCAGTAATAATAAAAGGTAGAGTACAATGAGAAACAAGCAAACAGATGAACTAAAAATATGCATAATGCAAAAAATTAAATAAATAAGCCTCCTACATCAATAATTAAATTACCCTTATGTGTTTATGTCCTTTAAGCTAAAAATTTACAAGTGCTGTATTTTATCATCATTTTACTATACAGATACAGTAATTTATTACAGTATCATATGGTAGGTCTACCTAATAACTGAGTCTAGTTCACTTTGCAAATTTTGACTTCGCTACTTGTAAAAAAAATAATCCTATTTACTGGATTATTTTTGCAGTTAAGAACAAGTGCTATTCAATACAGCAATAAACTAGCAAATAGCCTAAAACTACCTATAACTACCAAAATATATTAAACCTAGGCTTACTATCAAAGTTTACCATACATCCCAAAGTACCTTTCCCTTCTTTGGTTTCATCTACAGGCAATAATGTAATTTATATGACTGCAGCCATATCAATAAACTACGAATATTGAAGACAATAATGTAGTTAAAATTAAAATGAATAAACTTGATTAACTAAAGTTTTCAAGAGAGAAAAACCTACAACCTATTGATAAACCACTTGATAACCAGTAGTAGTTTTGATTTATTTTACTGAATAACTTTTACTCCTTTAATTTAGTACAATGACAACTCTAGCGTATCTATACTATACAGCTCAGACCTATTTAATGGTAAAGTTAGCCTAATGAGGACTCCTAATTAGTCCCAGTGATGGACTGAAAATATACAAGACTAGGCTATGGTATTTGTGGTGTATGAGCTGTTGAAATCTGCTAGCAATTTTTAGAATTTGTTAAATTAAAGTGAAATCTGATTAAACTTCCACTCTAGTTTTAATAAAAAAAAAATAGTTAAAGTGCAGGTAGCCAGACTCAGAAATTTTACTAAGACTCCTTAAAAATTAGCTAAAGTTAATATTAAGCTCCACATCAATAGCTATGCCAGTCATACTGCAGAAACTGATGGCTAAAAATAGCACTAGGACTAGCTGAAATTAGTTATGTCCTAGTTCAGCTATAAAAAAAAATTTAAAAATAAATAAAACAGCATATTTAAAAGAAATTAGGTATAGGCTACAAGGTTTATAATTTGAATACAGTACCACAGTTAAGTTCAAGTAGCCATACCATCACACAATGGTCTTCAGGCCTGAAGATTTTGAAGAAAAAATATATGAGCATGCAAGTGTCAGTGTGTGCAGAAACATTTTGAGAAAAAATAAAAATATACAATATATCAACAGTGTACACCTAATCTGTTAAGCATGCCCATTCAAGATTGCAAAGAAAAGGGCTACACTATGAGGATGGCTTCTCACTGCGAGCCTAAGTAGACTGGATTAATTGGCTGCCTTTAAAAGATATAACTGCATACTACCAAGGTTGCTATTTTAGAAATAGTTTTTGGGATGTTAAACTAATCATACTTAATCCTGATAATGTACTATACCTAAAAATTCCCCATTTTGCACTTAGGCTAGACTGATTTGCCCTCTTAATTCTGAAAATGCAATGAAGGTACCAGTACAATATATAAACAAGAAAAATGAGCCCTATTTTATCAAACCATAATTCAGCTTTTAAAAATATATCATCATATATTAGCATGTAGTAGTCATGTAGACTTATATATTCTGAATAAATTATAGTACTTAATATTAATGAGAGTCCAATAAAAGTATGTATATGAACCTATACCACACTGATTAACTGCTTAAACATTTAACATCATGTGATAACCATCCATTCATATTTTTAAGTTAAAAAAAAAATTGCACACATAATAATAGTGGCAAAATGTCATTCTTGACTAAGTTAGGCCTACTCATACCATACCATAGGCTAAAATAGTTAAAATTTAGTCATCTTTTAGGATGCAAAAATAAATGTACCCTTAACTATTACCAGTCTTATCACTCCTTATGACAAATGGGCTTAACCTAATCAGCGATAACTACTGCTATTTTATTGTAAAATTTTCGAGGCAAATGCTAATTTACATGCAACTAAATTTAATTCTAGATAGAATATCATACAACCCTAATGTTGGCAGGCGAGTATTGATTACAAAATTTTATGAATTTCAATTCCATCACCTTCCCAGTAGGCCTAACTCTAATTTCTTAAAAATGAATTATTATATTAACTCACTAGTACTGTCCAAATTCTTATTTGAGCATTAAGACAATGCATTCAACCTTTCAACCTTTCAAATGTTCCATGTGATGATTCCTAATCTCATGAAGGTCAAGCTTGTTACTCCCTCCTCTTGAGTTGGCCTGGTGAAGTAAAGAGTTTGTTTGGAATTGTTCTGAACCAGGCATCTAGTCTTCTTTTGAAGATATCCACTGCTACATACTTGTGTTCCTTAGCTCCTTGGGCAGCTGGTTAAATAGTCTTGGTCCTCTCATAATAAAACTATTTTCCTTCAGGGTTGAGGGTGTTCCCTGTCTAGCCTTTAATTTAGGAACATCACACATTCTTCCTTTTCTATTTTCCACTGCTGTTTGAGTAGTTATAGGGTTCAAAGTAAGATTCGGGACTAGTTCCTCCATTATTTTCTGAGTGTCAATAATGGTGAACTTCTCTCTTTTTCTTCTTCTGTCCAGTGAATATAAGTTTAATTCATGTAACCTTTCCCAGTAATTTAGTTTTTGCATCCAATGATCTTGGTTGTGAAGCTTTTCTGAATCCCTTCTGATTGACTAATGTCTTCTTTTTTATATGAGGATGTTAAGACTGAGCAGTATTCCAACTTGAGTATGATCAGTTTTTTCAAGAGAAATCATTATTTTCCTATCCCTTCTTTTTAAAGGTTCTCAGTAGATATCTGTCCAATTATTCTTTCTTGCTCTGTTTACTACTATCTTATTTTGTTTCAAATTTCACATCATCAGTCATTACAATACCTAAATTCACAATGATTTTTTTAATTAAATATTTTAGTCTACTGGTAAAGTATCAAAGTCATATGTAAGATAGGCTGGTTATTATGCTCATCACTTTGAAGTTTTCAAATATAGGTTTAAATTAAAACCAAATTTAGTAGTCTTATAAATCTGTCAACCAATATATCAATTACATAAGGAAGCTTAGGGAATGTACTATTAGAATGGTAATGTATAATAGCAATCACAACTTTACTCTTAATAAATATGATTTATAGATGAAATTATACAGGTCCCTCCCATTTTAATAAAAGGTTAAGTTCCAGAAAAGTTTGCATTAAAATTACTTAGGTTCCATTTTGCTAAGATCCTTATGGGAAAAACAGGTTATGTTGCAGGCCAACCAAAAATTAAGTATGAAATGCCTGGCAAGTTAAAATATATTAAACATAAATTATATAAAGTAAACTAGAACTATCTCAGAATGACATCACTGTCTCCCACCTATATTTTTTATATTGAATTTTGGTGTAAGAACCCGATTCTTGTTCGCAACATCATCTTGTGATGACACGTAGGTGTATGAGGTTTCATCAATTTGTGATAAGTGGTTCAAAAGTTATGGCATGGAGCTCCATTTGACCTTTGATGCAATGACTTTTGACTGTGACACATCCCCTTGTGATGATACTTAGGTGTATAAAGTTTCATCAATTTATGTTGAGTAGTTCAAAAGTAAGTGTAAGTATAAGTAAGTAAGTGTAAGTATAAGTAAGTAAGTGTAAGTATAAGTGTGTAAGTATAAGTAAGTATAAGTAAGTGTAAGTATAAGTAAGTAAGTGTAACTGTAAGTATAAGTAAGTAAGTATAAGTAGTATAAGTAAGTAAGTAAGTAAGTAAGTAAGTAAGTATAAGTAAGTAAGTAAGTGTGTGTGTGTTTTAAGTTTCCTCACTTTATGTTGAGTGGTTTAAAAGTTATGGCATGGACTTCCATTTAACTGATGACCTATATTTGTGACCTTGACTTTTGATGCAGGGACCTGATTCTTGCTCATGATATATCGTCTGTTGATAATTTGTATGTACATAAACTTTCATCAATTTATGTTGAGCAGTTCAAAAGTAATAGTGTGGATACAAAAGTGTGATGAACAGATGGAAAGATAAATGCAATCCAGTATGTCCCCTCCAAATTTATTTGATTAGAAATATAACAAATTAAACATTGTAGTACTGTAAATTCCAACATGAATAAAGCACTAAAGCACATTTAATAATACAGTAAAACCTGTAGAACTCAAACTAATTTTGAGGGGCAGGGAGGGAGGGTTAGTCTGAGAAATAGAGGATTCCATCTTATAGCTCTAGGTAAAATTCAAAGTACTGTATTGTAAAAACCCATTTTAAGGTATAAATCAGTAAAGTGTTTCTGAAAGAAAAAATTATATATAAATGTACATATGAATAATCTAAAGTAAAATGCATCATGAAATAGTGTTGGTTTGTTGCATTGTTGATGAGTATCGGAGTGTACCAAGTGGTCACCTTAGGTCTTGGGCAAATTCTGAGTAAGACAGGTTTTTTCCAAGGGGATTTTTTTTCCAGCTCACGACATTAAGCGGAAGGTGAGCTATGGGTCCTTAAATTAGAGGTCCATAAATTTTTTGTTACACTACCATGGATAAGCAAACAAATTCATTTGCCTCCACCTTTCTTCCTAATAGTATAAATGGCACACAATTTTATAAAAAATAATTTAATTTCAAAATATATCAAACTTTTTAGGTCATATAAAAATTTTTTAGGTCATATAAAAAACCTAAGTTTGTCATCATTCTTTCAAATTAACCTTTAACACTAATTACCTTTCATGAATTTGGATGTTCTTATCAGAAAATGGTATTAGGTCTTGCCTTGACTGATGAAGAACATAGCAATATGAAAAGATCAAATCTTCATTTTAAATAATTTTAAATAAATGTCACAATATGCCTAACAGTTAATAAACAGCTTTAATAAAATAGGTGTAGTTAATTTATTTTATTTTCATTTTGTATCATCCACCCATACTTTTGTAATTGGTTATAAATGAGTATTAGCAGCAATAAAATGCACATGTTCACACATTTGACATGGTGATAATCTTGTTGAAACTTGTTTCATGTTGTGTAACATCACTACATGCTACATGATCATCTTGGTATTTTCAATATAACTAGTTGTTTACTTTATTTATGAACAACCTTGTGTTTTGAATACTGTATACATACTTGTTTACCTCATTTGTACACAAAGTATTTTCATTATCCATTGAAAACTTTTTTTTTTTTCATGCTACACAACACTAAAAATATGTTTAATTTGAAGTTATGTTATCATTGTTTACTAGGTAGATGTTCAGTATACAAACCTCTTTGATTTTGGCAGAAATATTATAATTAACCCACCAGAGTGGACAAAATACTGAGGGGTTTTCAAGTTGTTTTTTTTTAAACCAGTGGTGAAAAGTGGGTTACCCACTTCTTTGCCAACCCTGATTTATTTACCAAACAGAGCCTAAGTAAATCAATAACTGGCTATTTTCTGTATCAGTGGATTTCTAGTCACTGTTTTGAAACATTTTCAAGCAAATACTGTAATTAGAATTGAACATTCTAACATAGTAGTCAAACTAGACAGTCTCATTTTACTTAAAAATTTCAACCTGGTTAGCTAAGCTATATTGTAATGGGCTAAAAACTTTTACAACTTTCAGGATTTTAATTTTAAATACTGTACTGTACATCAAATCAATCTAGGTTATCTGTGCAACTAATAATTTTTAGGAACTGGCACACATTCTGTATAAGGTTAGACAATTAATCCAGTCTGAGGTTAACAAGATCTCAAAACCTTACCATCAAGTCATTCTGCACCTTAATTCAAATTAGGAACTACAAGCAATAACCTACATAGCCTACTGCAGTTAACACACAGTAAGTGAAACTTTCATAATAATTTCTGAGAAACAGTTGAAATTAAATATATATATATATACATATGAAAATTATTTCACGAAAGTAACATGTGAAAAATATTTATGATGAATAAAACCACGAAGGAAAGGAAACACAAAATGGTGCTCAAGCGCTTTCGTCTAATGACATCCTCAGGAACACTGAAGTACATAAAAGGGTAACAGCCTATATATAGGTTACAGAAAGAAAAAAAAAAGAAAAATAAATAACATACATACATACATACACACACACATACATATATACATATATATCTATATATACATATACATACATACATATATATATATATATATATATATATATATATATATATATATGCAATAAACAGAGAAGTAAAAATAAAAATTAAAAATTAAAGGATTATCAGTGAGGCGTACAGATTTGTAAGGAATAATATCGATTTTTAGCACAAGATCAAATGGATTATAAAAATACAAATTTATATTGGAAAACTGTCCGGGTTTTAACACACTGCCTATGGTCAGGTTTCGATATATATAAAAATAAAATGCAAATTAAAAGTTAATAAAGTAGCAGACAAGTTTACCAAAGATTTAGTGTTCTACCCTTCTTATCTAAATCTGTTTGGAAGGAATTCAAAATAACAGGATCGAGTTGAAAAAGACCTTTGCTTATGTTGAAGTTATTTGAAAGTTGGATAATGGCAGACTCAAGAATATTTCTATTAACAATGTTGCTAGAATGGAATAAAACTGAAGCATTATTCCAATCAATACAGTGGGCTAACTCTGACAAATGGACAAAAACGGCACTGGACAACTGTCCTGTTCTAACGGAATATTGATGCTGTTTTATACGTGTATGCAAATCCTTTCCCGTCTGACCTATGTAAAAGGAATCACATTGTTTACAACCAATTTTATAGATAATGCCTGAATTATTGGTAGGGCTATTTCTTACTATGATATTTTTCGCAATATTGTTATATGAAAATACTACATTAATATCCAAAAGTTTAAGTACATTAGCAATGCCTAAAAAGCCTGGGAAAAATGGAAGTACTAAAATATTTTTTGACAAAGTACGAGTGTTATTATTGACACGATAGAAAGTTCGTTTTGCCTTGTTGAGACAAGATTCCATAAACGCAGATGGATAACACAAATCACTTCCAATACCGTTGATTTTTTCCAATTCGGCATCGATGTATTCCGGACTGGCGATCCTAAGGGCGCGGAGAAACATTGATGAAAAAATGGCCTTCTTAGTGGGGGTGTCATGTCCCGAGTAAAAGTGTACGTAGGACAAATTGTTTGTTGTTTTCCGATAGATACTAAACTTAAAACCTGGCTTTCCCTATGTACACGCACATCCAAAAATGGGATTGAATTGTCTTGTTCCACTTCTAAAGTAAACTTAATGGAGGGGACTTGATCATTTAACTGAAGGAGGAAGTTATCCAGGTCACGATTCATGGGCCAGATACACAAAATATCGTCGACGTACCACAACCATGGGATGCCAACCCCCAGGATTCTCGGAATATAAGTAATTTCGAAAAACTCCATATAAATATTGGAGAGGAGGGGCGATAAGTGGTTGCCCATAGCCATCCCAAAAACTTGTTGATAATACTTGTTATTGAAAGTGAATTTACAGTCTTTGATGCAAAGCTTAATAAGTGCCAAAACAATGTGTGAAGGTAGTGGCAGGTCATACTTATGTAATTCTTGGGAGAGAAAGTCAAGCATATCGTCTATCGGCACTTTTGTAAACAATGAACAAACATCAAAACTGATCAATCTATCGTTAGTTTCAGTACGTGCATTATTCAATTTTTCAGTAAGATCCATGGAATTTTTTACATGTGAATCAGAGATAGTTCCGAGAATGGGGAACAAGACTTTGACAAGCCATTTGGAGAGTTTATAAGTAATAGAGCCCACCGAGCTAATAATAGGGTGCATAGGGTTGCCAGGTTTGTGGCAATTACTTATATTCCTAGAATCCTCGGGGTTGGCATCCCATGGTTGCGTTACATTGACGATATTTTGTGTATCTGGCCCATGAATCGTGACCTGGATAACTTCCTCCTTCAGTTAAATGATCAAGTCCCCTCCATTAAGTTTACTTTAGAAGTGGAACAAGACAATTCAATCCCATTTTTGGATGTGCGTGTACATAGGGAAAGCCCAGGTTTTAAGTTTAGTATCTATCGGAAAACAACAAACAATTTGTCCTACGTACACTTTTACTCGGGACATGACACCCCCACTAAGAAGGCCATTTTTTCATCAATGTTTCTCCGCGCCCTTAGGATCGCCAGTCCAGAATACATCGATGCCGAATTGGAAAAAATCAACGGTATTGGAAATGATTTGTGTTATCCATCTGCGTTTATGGAATCTTGTCTCAACAAGGCAAAACGAACTTTCTATCGTGTCAATAATAACACTCGTACTTTGTCAAAAAATATTTTAGTACTTCCATTTTCCCCGGGCTTTTTAGGCATTGCTAATGTACTTAAACTTTTGGATATTAATGTAATATTTTCATATAACAATATTGTGAAAAATATCATAGTAAAAAATAGCCCTACCAATAATTCAGGCATTATCTATAAAATTGGTTGTAAACAATGTGATTCCTTTTACATAGGTCAGACGGGAAAGGATTTGCACACACGTATAAAACAGCATCAATATTCCGTTAGAACAGGACAGTTGTCCAGTGCCCTTTTTGTCCATTTGTCAGAGTTAGCCCACTGTATTGATTGGAATAATGCTTCAGTTTTATTCCATTCTAGCAACATTGTTAATAGAAATATTCTTGAGTCTGCTATTATCCAACTTTCAAATAACTTCAACATAAGCAAAGGTCTTTTTCAACTCGATCCTGTTATTTTGAATTCCTTCCAAACAGATTTAGATAAGAAGGGTAGAACACTAAATCTTTGGTAAACTTGTCTGCTACTTTATTAACTTTTAATTTGCATTTTATTTTTATATATATCGAAACCTGACCATAGGCAGAGTGTTAAAACCCAGACAGTTTTCCAATATAAATTTGTATTTTTATAATCCATTTGATCTTGTGCTAAAAATTGATATTATTCCTTACAAATCTGTACGCCTCACTGATAATCCTTTAATTTTTAATTTTTATTTTTACTTCTCTGTTTATTGCATATATATATATATATATATATATATATATATATTATATATATATGTATATATAGATATGTATGTATGTGTGTGTATGTATGTATGTATGTTATTTATTTTTCTTTTTCTTTCTGTAACCTATATATAGGCTGTTACCCTTTTATGTACTTCAGTGTTCCTGAGGATGTCATTAGACGAAAGCGCTTGAGCACCATTTTGTGTTTCCTTTCCTTCATGGTTTTATTCATCATATATATATATATTTTAGCTATAGCAAGCCCTCATAAACAGCATTAGTCTCTGAAAGAAATACTGTAAATTCATTCAACTTAGGATACTCTAAAATGGGGTGTGTGAACAGGGGTGTTACTTCAAACTATTTTCAAATTTATGAAGAATCTATCACAATGTAGTTACTTTACTTAAAAATATTAAATTTCTTCCCAAATTTGGCCAATTTTGTTTCTGCAACATCAGTAGTTAAGTCATGACATTACTACAAAAATAAAAAAATTTGTGACAGCATTCAGTCACTCCATTTTAGAGTGAACTAGTAATACCATACAGTTAATTAAGTCCTTATTTTATAATTATCTAAACATGGTTCCCATGAATAATGTATCCAGTCTGAACTCCCCATAATTTAACTGCTTTTTCATTAAACTCATTTTCATAATTTATCTATTTTTGTATTAAACTTCATTTATTTTCCACTGAGTATATAAATGATCATTTCATTTAAAAAGTACTGTATAATGTTTTATGCAATAATTAAATATGTATAATATTATGTAAAATAGTCAGACACTGTGCCAGCTATTTCCATAGATTTTCACACTTTGTTTACTATTGTTGTTGATACTATTATTTGCCATTTCAAAACCCATCAATTCTACCTAAAAGTTTCCATGCTTTATGAAGGCATATTCAGATAAGATTACCTTAAATATATTGTCATATAAGATATCTGAATTATATAATAAAAAATTATTGACTTAAGATATTGTAAAACTTTTATTTTTCTTTCCTAATAAAGTTCTTTGAATTTGGAAAATTGTCTTCAAGTTTGGTTAGCTAAAATGTGAAAATGGCAGTTACAGAGCTTGTTGGTTTTAGCTACAGGCCTATGACTAAGGATTTTCTGGTATTGTAGACTATTATATACCATATACAACCTTCCCTGTATATTATATAGAATTTTAAATGTAATTAGCCTAAATTCATTGTTACCATTGCTTCAGTATCTTTATATCATGATGATTATGAAACTACACAGATAAGCTTTTTGCCAAAAAGACTTGCAGTTATAGGACCTTCCTTAAACATAACATTTTATGATATCATAAAGTATATTAGGGCCCAATATTTTACCAGTATTTAATGTGATGTAAATGCATATATTTTTTAAAATAGAAAAATAATAATAATACAGGCATACCTCACTTTACGACGCCTCATTTTACGAATTGTATTTTACACTAAATAAAAAATTAAATAAACAAATTTAAAAGGTACAAATAATTATCTCACGCAAGCATATACAATGTGTAATATGGTAATCGCTTCAGAAGCATCGTGCGTGCGTTTGTTCACTCTGGCGTGTTTACACACCTTGGACGTCTACAAGGACGTCTACGAGTGTGTCTACAAGTGCATCAAATGAAAACTAAATACTGTACTTTAATATTTTAAAGGATTATTTTTTATTTAAAATGATGCATTCTATGAACAAACCATTGTTTGCTGCATAAACTATTGTTTTATTACCTTTTCTTGCGATTTTTATATAATTTTGTATGTAAAATTTTGTTCTGAAAATGTAACCCTTGATTATAACTAAGTCTATGAGAAATAATGCTCTGCTTTACGAAGTTTCGCTTTATGGACGCTCTCTAGGAATGAATTAATTCATAAACCGAGGCATGCCTGTAGTCATAATGTTATTAAGGACCAGTAACAGCTAATAAATAAAATATATAGTAGTAAGTATATATATTCAATACTGGTACTGTACGCTTAATAAAGCTACACTTTTAAAAATGTAAAATTATAAAGAGCACAGGAAAACTACAAAATAGGATGGTTCCTTATAATCCTTAACATTCAATAAAGCATATCTCCTGAATATTAGCCTATACTAGTACTGTACTATGACTGATCTAGGAACTTTTAAGAGAATAGTTTTACTGCTGTATATAGAAAGGTGTCACCAGTAGCAAATTTATTGTAGTTTTACAGTTTATTATAGTCCACAATAAACCAAATGGTAGAGTGATCAAAAATTAACAAAAATAGTGGCTATACATAATATACATTTTTCATGAAAATTATTCATGCTTGTATGAATGACTTGAAATATTTCTCCAAAATTCTCAGAAATATAGTATTGCATTAAGTTAGTTAATTTAAAAGCTTACCAGTATAGAAAGTACCCAACTAACACTCAATCTATAATGTTAAGTACAAGTTACTGCTTAATCCAAAAACATTTTTGTTCCCATTTTTTGAAAATGTAGTTCAGCCGTGTTTCTTTATATAGCATATTCTACAGTCAGGATAACATATCTATAATTAAAAATTTGTATACTGAGAAATTAGGCAGATTAAACATATTGTAATGGGTAGCTACCACAGGGTTGGCAAAAGGTACTTTTTTAAATATTTATCAGGACAGTGGTCAAAACTGGTTTAAAATGGTCAAAAATAGTTTTAACTGGCTGAAAATGTATATTTTAAAGTAAACATTCCCAAATATCTCTGAAATTACTCTTTTAAACATTCAAGAATCATTCAGGTTAGTTTGACATTTTTAGTATTATTAGCAAAAATCACGCTAGGCCAACAGCAAAATTTGCTTTAATATTTTTAGTATCAGTTTTTTGCATGATAAATGTTCTAGATTTAACAACTGTGCAACCCCAGCTCACTTAGCATACATATTTCGTCCACAATATGAAGGACTGGATTTAAGTATAGAACAAGTAGTAGTAGTTACTTGAGAGTGGATTTTGTAAGAAATTGATCCCAAGTTTTTGCCTGGAATAATTCAGTTCCAAGGATGTGAAACTCACGACCCTAAACTGTTCCTCTCAGAGGCTGCAAGGACGAAAGTAAAACCAGCAACATGGTAGTCTTCATTACATAAATACTTATATCACAAGTTTATTGCCTTTGCAAGTCATTTATTTACAAGTGTGTGTAGCATCATCTGCTTCAGTAGAAAGAATTTTCTCATATTTTAGCTTCATTCAGAGTAAACTGAGACACAGACTAGAAGTGGAAAAGCAAGCAAACTTGTAATATGCTAAAAAATGTTGAATATCACAGGAGGTGAAGATGAACCAGTCTGAATCAGAATATAAAAGGTAACATCCATGTCCCATATCCCCCAAGGAAGTTGGCAGGGAGGGGCAAGCCTGGGCTACCTTAGCTCAAAGTTAATTAAATGGGGATGGCTGGTCCACTGCTTCATTGTGACAAGATACAGAAAAGACAACTGCCCAGCTCTAGGCAGCACTGGGGTTCAAACCCACGAGTCAACAAAGTCTTAGCACTGCCAGGCAGCACTCTGATTTAGCCATGAAATACTCTAATCAGAATGTTAAAAAGTTCTTTATCTTTGTTTAGCTTTTGTAGGTATAAAATTAAACTTTTTCTTTTAGTTCAATTTCTTTTAAAATTGAAGTTGTATTTTTGTTTCCTTTAACCCCTTCACTACGATGACAAGTACACATTCATCATGGTTCCTCCCATGACGCGCTATGATGATGAGTATGCATCCATCATGACTAATGTTGGTTATTTAGAAGCAAATATTTTTCGTACTGCACTGCAAAGTTTCTTGTTTGATATTCAAAGTATCGACTGGGAGTTGATGATGTCATTATGAAAGAACCAATGTGACGTGAGTCATTCAGAAAGGATTAAAGTTTCAATGTTCATTTAAATTGTTCAATTTGTGTATATTATTTTAAATAAATATCATTAACACAGTCACTAGAGAAAAATTGTTTTTCTTTTCATCACTTCTAATATAGAGGAAATTCTAAATGCCAGATGCAGCTCAGAGACAGTTTATAATAGCTTGGTAATATATTAAACTAGGTTAGGTTGATTAGGGTGGGTTGGGTTAGGTTAGTTAGGATTGGTTGCATTTGATTACATTAAGTTAGTAATTAGGGCCTATGAACTCAGTCTCTGAACTGCATCTGGCATTTTATATTTTACCATAATATATATTGGGTAGCTAATTATAATGAACTACCCCTCCTTTTGACAATATGAAGTTGTTTACAAACTTCTAATTATTTATATAACCTTAAGAAAAATAAGTAAACCAACCTGTGAAAAACACTTCTCTTTAAAGAAGCTAGTGGTCAAAACTCAGTAAAAACCAGGATGATTTAAACCATAGTGGTCAAAATTGGCCAACCCTGGTACCATATATACCTGTAGGTCTAGAATAAAGAAGAGTTCAAAAACTACCAAACTAAAGGAAACAGATGTATGTAGATAATATAGCCACTAGGGCCTATTAAGGTTAGCAAAGTCCTTCCCTAAGCTACTGATAAGTCATTTTGAATCACTAGAACTGCAAACAAAAAATTATTTGTGTAGATATTGCGTACTGTAGTATAAAACAGTACAGTACAGTAAACTTCCGAAATAATGGCACTCAAAATAATGGAATACTCGAGATAATGGCACTTTTATGCATGACTTTGTTTACATCCAGCGCCATTTTGAAAGTGAACTCTGTACACGTGGAACGCTCAGTACTACATTTATAACGTTAAATTATAAGTGAATACACCCCCTCTCGCAATGTCTCAGAAAATTCTTGAAGAAATCAATTGAAGAAAATGCACCCTCTACAGATGAAGCACTCGTGGTGGAGAATTTGGAATAATTTTTTTTCAATTTTAAAATGTTCTTTTTGCTTTATTTATGTACTGTGCATTTACCAGTTAATAAAGTAGTATTCATTATCTCTCTATTTCTTATTTATCCCCCTTTATTTACGCATTAAATACATTTTAAAAAAAACTTCAGAGGCAACGGAAAATTCGCAATAACGGCACCCTCAAATCCCCGAGGGTGCCGTTATTTGGGAAGTTTACTGTACTTAACTCTAGACTGTGTGTAAATTAAGGGATGGTAACCCTAGATAGGCCTACTCCTGAATTTTTTTCTTTTAAATAGCTCAAGAATATTCTGTTCTATGTCTCTAATTTCAATGAATTAGAAAAATGAAATTTTAGATGATGTCCAGACTCCAGTTATTCCCTGACTAAAGTTGTCCCATATTATAGCAAGCATAAGATCTACTTCTTTGAGTTTCATTGTCAGATCTTGTGTACATTATCCAATTCCAAAATATTTTGTAAATCTTTAATAGCTACTGTACCGTATATCTCCTTCAGGAGTACATTATTTAAATTGATGGATTTATGGGATTCTATGAACAGTACAGAGTTAACCATCCTATCAACAAAATATTCATTAATGACAAAAGTCTAAATACTTTTGGTTACATATTGTTTCAGTAATTGAGGAATGGGATAACCATAATAGGCCCTAGTCAGTAGATGTTTTGTGTAGGTTATCCAAGTCATAAGCTATATTTCACAATAAAATTTCAGAAAACATTATTCTCAAGTCAGCTAATTAACATAAAACTATTTACAGAGCTAACTACCAAAGCACCCTACATAACTGAAGCTAAAACTATACACTATTTATACTCATACAATTTATACTCTCTCTATTATTCATGAAAGCATCCAACTTTTTCTTTAAACTAACTAAGCAGCTACTATTTACCACATCATATGGCAAGTCATTTCAAATATCTACTACTTTATGACTAAAAAATTATTTTTGTAGATCCAGTCTACAAGTCTCTTTTCTAATTTTCTTATTATGCCTGTGAGTTTTTCCATCAGACTCTGATAAGAGAAAGTTACATCTAAACTGTCCAAACCTGAAAACATTTTGAACATCTGTATCATATCTCTTGTAGCTATCATATCTTTTGTATCATATCTTTTGTATCATATCTCTTGTAGCTATCATATCTTTTGTATCATATCTTTTGTATCATATCTTTTGTATCATATCTTTTGTATCATATCTTTTGTATCATATCTTTTGTATCATATCTTTTGTATCATATCTTTTGTATCATATCTTTGTGGATTTGAATAATTATAGGCAATTAAAAAATAAGCAAAATAGTTTGATTAGGAAGAACAAAAGGAACAGTGAAATGAATCTAGCGAGAAATAGCAATAAAGATCCAAAGAAATGTTTTAGTTTTTATAAATATAATAATAAAAAATATGATAGGATCAGCCCAATAGAACATGATGATAGGATATTTTGAAAATAATCAGGATATTGTTGGTGTTTTTAATGATTATTTTAGCTCTGTATTTACTGAAGAAAATTTGAATAACGTTGATTTTAATTCTTTAGATTCTGTAAAACTCAGGCATTCTTGATAAGATTCATATAAGGAAGAATGATGTTAGGTAAGTGATTCATGCAATTAAGTCAAATAAAGTTGCTGGACCTGATAATATATATGGTAAGATTCTCAGAGAAGGAGAGGAGAGTTTATCTGAGACACTAACTATTTTGTTTGCTAGGTCTATTAACCCTTTAGCTGCGGAACACACCATATGGTGCGCGCTCAGATTTTTCTTGAGCAACATTCTGCGGAACTCACCCAATTGAAGCTAGTTTGCGATTGGTTAATTTGTTATCGATGATGTCATTGAAACGCTTAATGGTTCAAATATTAAAAAAGCGAGACAGCTGTAATATTTCTTCAGTCAGTTGAATATCGATCCTTGAGTGGGTGTGTTGACGTATTTTTTTTATCCCTTTTTCTCTGTGACAATGGCAACAGGAAAATGTTTAAATGATAGTGAAGTTGATATGTTGATAGATGATGAACTTGGTGACGCATCAAGCCTTCATCTTTCTGACTCAGATAGTGATGCAAATATAGACAACCTATTAGATTCTATAAGTGATTCTGAACATGATGATACTGATAGTATTCTGACTGAAAATAATTCATGGAGTAGTGTTGGTGAGGTACGGAATCGATTCACATTTACAGGTGATGAAGGCCCCAAAATTAGTGATGATATAGCAGCTAGTGATATTTTAAAAATGTGTTTTAAAAATGTGTTTTAAAAATGTGTTTTAAAAATGTGTTTTAAAAATGTGTTTTAAAAATGTGTTTTAAAAATGTGGCCGGATTAAGCATTGTTAGGGCCGGGGGCAATGAATATTTTCAGGCCAGTGTCACTAGAAAAACAATTCTTTACCTGATACATCATACATGAGTGATGTGATCAGCTGACTGGGATCGATTAACAGAAAATGAAACAAAAACAAAGATGTGATTACAGAAAATGTATACTTTGTTCACATAAATGGGATACTAAACTAGGTTTTGTAGAAGCAGAATCTAGAATTTTTTTTTCTTCCTCATGGTTGACCAATTATTTCAATGGTAGATTATAGCATTTACATAGTTTCTTGGGGCTGGGGGCAAATGCCCCCTTTGCCCCCATTATAATCCGCTACTGTTTGTGCAGCAAAAAAGAAAAGAACTGTAGTTCAATACTTATGCAAACAATACAAAGTTTATCTATGCCCTACAACATGCTTCGAAAATTACCATACAAAGACCAACTTTACCTAAAAATCATGAGTAAATAATTTATTTTATTACTTTTTACATTTTCTTTATTATTTAGCAAATATTTTTTGTTAAATTAGAAGGTGGTAATACAGTTTAACAATAGATAATATATGATAATAAAAACCCACTCTAATAGACAAAGTTCATTTCCACAACAGTTTCAATGCCCCTGGCATCCTCTTCGGGTGGATATAGAAGAGGATGCCAGTGGGCATCGAAACTGTTGTGGAAATAAACTTTGTCTATTAGAGTGGGTTTTTATTATCATATTTTGACCTTCACATAGAAAAAAAGTGAAGTTTTTTGCATTTATAATAGATAATATAATTATATAAATATAATAATAAATATATAAGTATAATGAGCAATTAAAATAAGCAAAATGCAAAAGAATAAAAAATGATGAAATTCTGAAAAAACAACTCCGCACTGTGATGCCATTTTCAGCGCGAAAATTCCACAGCTAAAAGGGTAATTATGCAGAGGTACCAAATGAATGGAAAAAGCAAATGTAGTACTTACAAAAAGGGTAGTAAAATGAAGGTAGGAAATTATAGGCCTCTTAATTTAACATCTTTGGTAGGAAAGATATTAGAAAGAATAATATTCAAGATCATTTGAAAAATTTTAATTTTATTTCAAGTTTCCAACATGAATTTAGATCAGGAAGATCTTGTTTGTCTAATCTCTTACACTTTTTAGAGTTCATAACTGATCAGGAAGGTAAGGGAAATGATGTAGATATTATTTATATGGATTTTAGTGGTTAGATGACAGAGAACAGAGTAATTCTAAATGATCATGAAACTGGGTGACAGGAA
This sequence comes from Bathynomus jamesi, assembly GCA_023014485.1. Classification (NCBI taxonomy): domain Eukaryota; kingdom Metazoa; phylum Arthropoda; class Malacostraca; order Isopoda; family Cirolanidae; genus Bathynomus; species Bathynomus jamesi. The sequence continues at coordinate 184,806 of JAJOZX010000423.1, forward strand.
GTGAAAAGAGGGGTTCTATAGGGATCAGCGTTAGGTCTGTAGTGTACCACACTAGGTCAAAGTTGGGGAACAAAACTACACTAGGATTTTAGGATATTTTTTTTAAATGAATCCATCAAATAAAACATTAAAACTAACGAAAATATTACAACAACCTAACCAATCATCAATATATAATATATATATATATATATATATATATATATATATATATATATATATTTTTTTTTTTTTTTTTAAGTTCGGGAAGAACCGATTCGCCTCTATTTAAAAGGGCATATCTCAGCGGAAAAACAAAGAAAAAGTGAGAGGAAAGACAGAGGAAAAAGAAAGGGTGGAGGGGACAGTCGAAGTGGAAAAAGACCAAGGATGACAAGGACTGCAGGGTCGAGCCCCATCATCCTTGGGTGCTAGGGCCGGGAGGGCGCACGTGAAACCTCCAGGAACAAGCACGTACAAACGAGCACAAAGAGCACTCAAGAGCACGAGCTTAGAACCCCCTTGCGGGGGTATATATATATATATATATTGATGATTGGTTAGGTTAAGTTGTAATATTTTTGTTAGTTTTAACATTTTATTTGATTAGGTATACACAAAGTTGGGGAATGCAAACTACTAGAATAATGTAGGGGAATATAAACTACACTAGGCACCACAGAGCGACATAAACTATAAACTTATGAACTACAAAAAGATCTTAATAGATTAGTGGCCTGAGCCAGTAAATAGCAGATGGAATTCAGTGTTCAAAAATGCAAAGTCATCCATTTTGGTAGAAATAATGAAAACTTTAGTTATGAGATGCAAGGAAACTGGTGAGAGGATGTTAGACAGGAAAAAGATGTTGGCATTGTAGTTAGTAGTGATGTAAAATTTTCTAAGCAGCACTTAGAGCCATAGAGGCTAGAAAGAAGGCAAACAAAATGTTAGGCATTTGAGAGGAATGTAAGTTACAAGAGTATGGAAGTCATCTCTAACTCATATAATTTTTATATTAGGCCTCCCTGCATTCAAGCTTGGTCCCCTCACTTTAGACATGATATTGATATACTTGGAGGTGTGCAACACAGGACAACCAAACTTATCCCTAACCTAAGAAGATGAAAATGGGAAGATTAAAGGAACTGGGTATGGTTAGTTTTGACAGACATTGTATGAGGAGAGAGATGATACAGATGTCCAAAACATTTTCAGGTTTGGACAATTTAGGTATAGCTAACTTTTTCTTATTAAATCCTGATAGAAAAAAATTTAGGGTATAAGAAAATTAGAAAACAAACTTGTAGACTGGATTTACAAAAATACTTTTTCAGTCACAATTTTTGCTACATGTTGTGGTAAATAGTACCTTAGCTCCTTAGTTTTAAGAAAAATTTGGGCACTTTCATGAATGAGAGAGATAGTTTGTAAATCGTAAAGAGTGTATATTGTTAGCTTAAGTTATGTAAGCTACTTTGGTAGCTCTGTAAATAGTTGTATATTAATTAGCTGACTTCAGATTGACATTTTTCATAATTTTTTTATAAAATATAGTTCATGACTTGGATAACCTCAATAGGCCCCAGTGGATTCATGTTTCCCAGATGAAATGTAGGTAATATAATATAATCTTCCCTCAAATAAGGTCTCTCAAAACTAAATATACTCAGTTCCTTTAATCTTTCCCTGTATTCTAGTCTTCTTGGGTTAGGGATAAGTTTGACTACCCTACATTGCATCACTACCTCCAAGCATATCAATATCATGTCTAAGGTGAGGGGACCAAACTTGAATGCAGTATTCTACGTGAGACCTAATATAAGAATAATATAATTTACAGATGACTGCCTTACTCTTTTAACATTCCTTTTAATAATACCTAGCATTTTATTTGCCTTATTTCTAGCCTCTAAGCACTGCTTAGAAAATTTTACATCACTACTAAATATAATGCCAAGATCTTTTTCCTGACTAACATCCTCTAACCCAGTGGTCCCAACCTTTTTTGTATAGTTACCCAAAACTAGGCTGACCATACGTACCGTTTTGAACGGGACAGTACCGTTTTGTATGGGTTCTGTCACTAAAGAAAAATTGTAAGCTCAATATATTTATGTACTTACTTTTTCATGAATACAGAATATTACATAACCCCCGTCCCTTTTTTGCCATCCCAATGTCCCATTTTTGTCTCAAGGAAATATGGTCAGCCTACCCAAAACCCAATTCTAATCCTGCTCCATTACCTCAATCATTAGATATTATTTTTTATAACTTCTGGATTGCATCATGCATGTAATGGCTAATGTAGAGAAAACCCTAGGGTAACAATTTTTTAGTAAGAAGTGGTATTTCTAGAGGTACTTTTGTTCCTGAATCCAGTGGTAATATTCATTTTGGGGGGAAAGGCTATTTTTAAAGTTATTAAATTTTTAATTTTATGTCCAATGAAAAACTCTTATATTCTGCAGCCAATCAGCACATTTGTTTCTTGATGATTAGCTGGATGCACATCAGTTGTTGCTTTTGTTTGTCATGGCGTGTGATGGCTGCAATCTCTCATTCACTCAAGCAATTCAGAAGTATTTAGACAATGATGATTTGGCTATTAAACATTAGGGGTGGGTTAGGTTAGGTTAATGTACTTATTACTTTTTTTTTTTTTTTTATGCGCATTTACCCCTCAATTTCCCTCTTCTTCAAAGCCCTACTCACTTTCGTGTGACCCAGATTGTTAGGGGTAGAAATGGCCTATATCTCGAAAACTAGCCATTTCCCCAAGAATTGAATATCACCACTGGATTCAGGAGCAGAAGTACCTCTAGAAATACCACTTCTTATTAAAAAATCATTACCCCATGGCAGAGATGGGGTAATAGTAATAGACTATTACAGGATTTTTCAAGTAATAATAATAGATCATAATTTTTTGGCTGTAATAGTAGTAATAGTAATAGACAGGCCCTCTCAGAGGTAGAGAGAGGCCCGGGCCACTTCCAGCTTTTGAGGCCCATAGCTAAACTCAATGAACTAAATTTACTCTAAACTAAAATAAACATGTCTATGAACTAATATTGTGGCAAATTTTTCCTTCAATAAAGTAAAAATTTTCAAGACCTACAGTCTCTGAAATTGTAATGATTTGGGTGAAACAAATATTTGTTAACACACTGCTTCTAATGGTAATGAAATAGACAGAGTCTTTTCAAATGAGTGAAGTACCCCACATACAAAAGTAATAGTAATAGATGAAAAATAAAGTAATAGTAATAGAAGAAATCAAAAGTAATATAATAGTAATAGAAACCCAGTAATAGACCCCATGTCTGCCCCAAGGTTTTCTCTACATTTACCCATATAATTACCCCACAAGAAGTTGTCATTACCCCAGTGGGGTAATTTACCCCTAGGTTGGGAACCACTGCCATAACCAGTTTCCTTGCATCTCATAACTAAAGTTTTCATTACTTCTACCAAAATGGATGACTACATTTTTTAACATTGAATTCCATCTGCCATTTACTATCCCAGGAAAATAATCTATCAAGATCTTTTGTAATTTATAAGAATTTTCTAGATTTGTAACTGGGGCAATTACTTTTGTATATATCATCTGCAAATTTAGAAATCTCACTACCTACTCCCTTCTCTAAATCATTTAGATATAAAATAAAGAGCAATGGACCTAACACTGATCCCTGTGGTACCCCACTTTTCACTTTCTGCCACCTAGATTCATGACCATTTTTTATAGAAAATACTTATGCCCTACATCTTTGCATAGTAATGGCCTAGGACTATTAACATTTATGATATACTGAAGCTATGGTTAAGGAATGAATTAAAGTTCTGTAATTATATCAAACTTATTTTTTCTTGAAAATTCTTTTGTCATAAGTTGGCTAAACTAGGCTATATCTACAGCTTACTTAATTTACAAAGATGTTGATAGACTATAGATGAACCTTACTTATTAGCTGCAAACTAAACTAGAGGCATCAAGACAGTTAATATCCTCATAAATCTGCGCTGCTTCAGTAATAACCCAATGTATCAATAAAACCATGTTATTTTTTTGTGCCCGGTTTAATTAAAGAATGTAACTGAAGACAAAGTTCAAAATTGTCACCGTTTTGTACCCTCACATTTGCATAGTTTTGTACTAGTACGAAAACTAGTTTTACAAGGATAATATGAAATATAATAATGAATTAGAAATACATAATTACCACATTATTATCATTGTTATCCATAGATAAGTTGGCCATTATACACTAACTTCACTTCTTACTTCTTAGAATTTTCTCCCTTTACGTTTATAAATAAAAGAAAATGTAAACAAATACAAATTATGAATTCATTGATTCATTTGATCATTTTTTTAAGTGGAAATGATTTTATAATAATAATACTTGTATCTTAAAGTTATTAAAAGTATACCAAACTTTCAATTCAGTTCATTTAGTTCCATAGAATCATACCATACATTACTGGAACCTACAATTTGTCGGCTGCAGTGAAATACAATTTTATACATTGTGGGTATGGTATGAAAGAAAATACTATACTCATATTCTTTAACTCGATCGGTGACATTAAAAACTAATTAATAAAATAAATGTACATACAAAACAGACTAATAGTATTAATTTACATTAAAAATGTAAAGTGTAAGTACTTAATATAAAAAAAAACATAAGAATGGGGTCATGTTCTAAGCACGTGATATGCAGCTAAGATATGGTTTCAAATTGGCTACCTTCCTACCCCTTTTCATAAATTCATTTGAATGTAATGATGGGGTCTCCTGCCTGACGAACCCCCCGGGGGAGTGCTTCCCTAGTCAATTGATGTCCACAATTTCATCTTCCAATTGTTGCTGTTGCTATTGTATTTTGATGATAGTGTGAATGGAGTTTCCTAAACTTGGCGAGTCTGACTAATTACTGCCGCGAAGTGTTTTTATTTACATAACTTTGTTTAAGAGCTGTGACATTTTATTTTACTTCAGACCTTTCTCGGCCTATACACAGTAGGTTAGGTTGATGGGAGTTGTTTAACCTTCTTTGCAACATTCCAAGGTCATATGACCAGTCCCGTCAGTGGCGGTTCCTCATATGGGCAATATGGGCAGCCGCACAGGGCGGCATTTGTGGAGGGGCGGCATGAGCGCCTGCAAAAAAAAATAAAAATAAAAATAAGAATAAATAAATAAAGAAATAAATAAAAATAAAAAATAAAATAAAATAAATAATAAAAGATCAATAAATATATTTTTATTAATAAAAAACCATCTATTGCATTTTCCATAAACCTTCCCATAAAAGACCTAAACAATGCAAAATGCTTCCAGATTAATATTATTGGGAATAAAGGCCATACTTTAACATATGTAATGTTATTTTTCTGGGTTTGGTTAAATAGTGAAATGTATATTATTTATTACAGAACGAATCTTCACACTAAGCCACTAAGGTCTGTCAAATAACTGCAAATGGATAAGAAGAGGTCAAAGCTATCAGGTGCTCAGTTTAGAAAAAAGAGGAAAGAAGAAGAGGAGAAACGAGCAAAAGATAAAGGTATAGAGCTATGTCATCTACTCTTCACTGCTATATTGCACTGCTATTTTGTGATATAGCTTTCTGAGTCATTTGAAGTGTACTATTATGTATATAATTAGCCATTAACCAAGGAGGTTGTATTATTCATTTGTTTCCTATTCTAAAAGTTTAATAAATTGTGCTTAATAACATGTTAAATTAATTGTACTAGCCTATTCATGCATTGGTCTGTTATGTTCTATTTTACTATTTGCAGGGGCACTTTTGAAATATTTTGGAACACCCTCTGCCACTAGCCAGGATGAGAAGCCGTCTACTTCTGCCATTATTGAGGCTGAGGAGCCATCTACCTCCTCAGCCTCACATATGTCTCCACACAACGATGGGCCATTTTGAAAAAACATGTGAACATCACATTGAAGATGTGGTCTGATACAAGGTGGGAAAGCAAGATCAAGAGTGTGGAGCCCCTGAGATATCAGGCAGCTGCAGTGAGAGATGCACTGATCGAGGTGAGGGACCACACCAAAGACTCTGTAATAAAGGTCGAGGCTCAATCTCTGTCAGAGGAGGTTGGGTCATACCGCTTCGCCATTTGTTCAGTGGTGTGGCATGACCTGTTGTGCCAAATTCAGCATGTGAGCAAGCAGATGCAGTCTCCTAGCATGCACGTTGATGTTGCAGTAAATCTCCTAAAAAAACAGAGAGAGGTCTCCGCAATTACAGGGCAACAGGTTTTGTGGCTGCACAAATGGCAGCCACAGATATCTGTGAACAAATGAATGTGGAGGCTGTGTTAAAACAAAAACGGCTGAGGTCCACAAAGCGGCACTTCTCCTATGAAGCATCTGATGAGCCCTTGATTGATGCTTTGAAGAAGCTGGAGGTGACATTTTTCAATGCAGTGGTTGATGCTGCAACATCAGCCATTCAGGAAAGATTTTCCACGTTGGAAATTGTGGGAGAGAAGTTTGGAGTGCTGACACATTTCCAAAATCTCACATTTGAGGAGCTGACAGAACAATGTGTGAACCTTAGTACTACACTACACTTTAAGGGACAATCTGACTTGGATGGCAGAGAGCTTGCACAGGAGCTGAAGAACTTGCCTGACTTGCCATCAAAGACCATATCCTTGCTTGAACTGCTGACATTTATCCATGAAAGGGAGCTCTCTGAAATATATCCAAATTTGTGGACTGCTCTCAGAATTGGTCTTACTCTTCCAGTCACTGTTGCTGAAGCAGAGAGGAGCTTTTCAAAGCTGAAGCTCATCAAATCCTACCTGAGGTCAACTATGTCACAGGAACGCCTTACCGGTCTGGCCATCATCAGTATAAATCATACAATTGCTGAGCAGATTTCATATGATGATTTAATTCATGACTTTGCATCAAGGAAGGTAAGAAGAGTCAGGCTTTAGATGGCAGTTGTGCTGTGGTGCAATTTATTTTGTTTCTTGTTCAAAGTGTAGCATAATAATTACCCTCTCTTAAGTGTCTTATTCTATTTATGTGATAGAGCATTTGTACAATTTAGAAATTTGATTCTCTAGTTTATTTATGGCAGTTGTGCAATTTAATTTGTATTTTCCTGTTCATAGTATCATAATTACATTCTCTTAAGTGAGTTATTCTATTTACGTGATGAAGGATTTGTAAAATTCAGAAATTTGAGTCTTTGTTTTGGTTCTGAAGTTCCAACAATTAGTCCAATAAAAAGTTATTTTGTGAAAGAGTTATGTCTGTCCTTTATTTTGGGGGGATTCGAATGTGTGTGTGTTGGCGAACAGGGGGGGGGGGACGCTGAAGGTGAGGTTCGCCCAGGGCGTCATGTAAGCTAGGACCGCCACTGAGTCCCGTAGCCAGGACTTCCCAAGGGGTGTTCGAAATTCAGTCGGAATTTTGGTGCAACGACCTAGCCATTGCGGAGGGGGTTTAGAGTAGTTTGTGAAGTTTAAGAAAATGCAAGTGTTTATTTACTAAATGATGTTATATATTATAATATCACATCATAAGTTATAACTATGGTTACAAAAGTGGACTTTCTCTGTCAAAGGGGGGCCATTCGACCCCCCCCCCCTTGGCATGTATGACGGAGGGGAAGGGAAGTATTCGTTGGGGGTGATATTAGGCAGGAGAGAGGAAGTGTTGAAACTCCCGTTTCTCCTGTCATGTTCTCCGCAGTTGATCTCATCTATCCTATGAACAGTCACACATTCTCTCCAACACATAGTTACTTCTGCCTCTATTCCTCACAACACATACATACATCTTACACACTAAAAATTATTAAAAATAATATTTGTATTTTGGCTCTCTTTTGTTTCTATGCGGGGAGGGGCATTTTTTAGGGCGTTCGCCCTTGGCCTTGCCTTTCTGCATAAAAAATCTATGTAAATTAAACATTAATTAATACTGCACCCCTCACATGCTGACAAATACATGGTGAGAGCTAGAGTACTATATACTGACAGCAAGTGTGTCGGTCTACAAATAATGCACACATCAAGATTGTCGAACTCCTTAAAATAACTTGGTAAGTACGACTGTCATATGTTATAAACCTTTTATATATATATATATATATATATATATATATATATCTTTTCCGTTTGGGGGCTAGCAGCGAATTTTAATGAAAATCGGTATACTGTCACTGATTTCAAAAATAACTTTCTTTTTTTGGAGAAATGGAAAACAAACGTGTTAGAGCACTTTAAATAATTAATATGTGTTTCAACTAGCTTAAACTAATTACAGAGGATTGTGTTAAATTTAGCCAGAGTCACAAACTCCTACTGTTTATGAAAAAGTGCTCTAAGTGTGGGAAAGTGTGTTCCTTTGATAAAAATACCCAGTTCTTTCGTTGCCAAAAGCGTCGGTCAGACAGTAAAAAGTGCAACTTTATGAGGAATACGTTTTTTGAAGGATCCCGGCAGATCTGTAAAAGTAGCAGAAAAAAATCAAGAATTAATGCCCAGTTAGGTCAATTGAATACCCGGTTAGGTCAGTTGAATGCCAGGTTAGGTCAATTGAATGCTCGGTTAGGTCAACTGTACGCCCTTGACGATTGGTTCGGTTAAGTCATGATATTTTCGTTAAAAATACATTAATTATTTAAAGTGCTCTAACATGTTTGTTTTTCATTTCTTCAAAAAAAAGAAAGTTATTTTTGAAATCAGTGACCAAAACTACATTAGTATACCGATTTTCATTAAAATTCGCTGCTAGCCCCCAAACGGAAAAGATCCATATACTGCATATGCGCTGACTACAAATTCATCGGGTCTGGGTTTATCCTCCTTCTGGTTGATAAATAAGTAGGTACCATAAAATCACCCAGATGAGACGGGATGCCGAAGAGGGGTCCAACAAAGGTCGATCCTAAACATTTGTTGAAAATCCCAATATGTATGATGTTATAATGTTATAATGTTTCAGACCAACAAAGACCCTAGGATCCACTCATGGCTGGTCTACCTAACTGTGTTCGTAATTGTGTATTGTGTATGTCCTCCGTGGTGGCGGAGGGGACCTACAATTTTACGTGGGTTCGGAACCACAAGAACATAAGAAATTTATGTAACAACTGCCTGTACATTCGCAACGACCAATTTTTGCAAAACTAAATAATTATCAATTAAAAACTAATTAATTATCGATTTAAAACTAAAGATAGAATCTCTGGATCCAGAGGATCAAGTCATAATAGACTACTACTATCCACAAATATGTTACACTCTATATCTATTTATAACGGACATGCAAATATATCAGATCCAAAGAATCCAGTCAATGACGATAAACTTTATTGGCAGGAAACACGTATATATATATATATATATATATATATATATATATATATATATATATTAGTGGTGGACCGGATGTCAGTTTTTCAACATCTGCGGATGCGGATTTATATATATATATATTATATATAAACAATAACGGACCAAAAAAGAATAGAATCTCAAATGCGCTCATGACCTTGATAATATGTTTAAGTTATATGTACAAATGTAACTACATTTCTACTTCGCATAATTTTTTCCCCTTTCTAGCTTGAGTCTCCGCGTTGTTTCATTTTTGCATCCGTGAATATTTTTTTAGTTTGTTTCCGTTGTTTTAATAATGTTCTGATTTTTCTTTCGAGTTTGCTACGTTTTCATTTTTCTCTCTTCGGGGCATGTTTCAGTGATATTGGCATATTTTCGTTTTCTGTTAATAATTAATCATTTGTCCGGGATTTTTTTTTTTTTTTTTTTTTTTTTTTACGAAATTTTAGTTCCCAATCTATTTCCTTTGAATTTGCATTTACAGTATAGTTGCCCAATTTACTTTCTTTGAATTTATATTCAATCTTTCAAACGTTCCTTGTCTCCCGTCGATGAGTTTTAGGAGTGCTAGTTTCTAATCTTGTTTGTTTATCGATTAGGTTTATTTGTTTGTTTATTTATTTTTATTTATTGGTATTTGTCACAATTAAATGAAGGACGTTTTTGATTGGAGTCGCTTCGGAAATTTCCTGGGATATATATATACGGTATATATATTTTTTTTTGTAGCGTTCCTATTTATCTGACCTATGTGGAAAGGTTAATATAATTAATTAAATTAACCATACATCGTAACACCTATATAATGTACACTCAATTGGGAAAGTCGGCATATAGCAGGCCTTAAGGTTGGTGTAGTACAGTGTATCCCGACCTTTGTAATCGACTGTATCGCATGATGTTCCCATTTCAGTACAGACACGACGAAAATACAATTAAAATTTCAAGGTAAAATAGAATTAAGGATTGTTCTAGAATATACTTCCGGAAATATAATGACTGGTTGTAGTTAATGGTAAATATAAAATATACAGGAATAACAGTGAATTGCGTGGTAGAAGTAATCGTCAGGTTTAAAGTAAAAGTAATTTTCGAACCATCTAAATGACTAAATCCTTGCTTGTTCTGCATGTTTTGATTCATAGAGTTTGAATTTGAAGATTTGAAATGTCTTTTGTTCGTATAATAACACGCCAAGATAACATAAGTCATTTTTATATACAGTAGCTTTTATTATACAGCTATTGAACATTCACTACTTAGCATAAAAGATTCGCTTTAAACTTATGTTTGGAGAGAAAAATATTTAGTTGTAAGTTTTGCAAGAAATCCGTGCATACATTTTCATTATATTTATGGATGTGCAACGCCTTTAAGCCAAGTTTATATATAAGTATAGTGCATGATGTGAAAAATAAAGCCCATGATGTAAGCGTATACTGTAATATGTGATGAAAATGCATGTACAAAGGAAATGTGGTACGAAGGCACGTATAGCAACAGATTTGAATTGTGTGATAACATAAAAGATTTATTCGTGAACACGGAAATAATGGCGCAGGAGAAAGGTAAAAAAAGAATACGAGGAAATTACTTATAAAATGTAAACAAAATAAAACAAACAAAATCTTTATTAAAAAAAAGAATACAAGTGACAGAGTTTTACAATATTTTTCAATATTTTGATATGGCAATAACATATTCACAATATTGTAATCTGAATATGCCACTGGAAGCATGGAAGCTTTTTAGGCAAAATTAATGGGATTCAGTTCATTTATTACATAAGTGAAAGTGGCAAGTAATTTAAGTAAAGGTATTAACAATATTATTATTATTATTAAAGATGAAAATTTACAAAATTTTACATAATTTTAAATAAAATTATCAGTTGTATATTTTTAGTAGAAAATAAATGATGTTTAATAAAAATAAATAAAAAAAGGATAAATTATGAAATTAAAAGTGCGTAATGAAATTAGCATATTTTAGGTAGTTAATTACAAAATGGGAACTTAATTACTATGGTAAAAATGGCAGTAGTGAACTTGCACATCAGTAGGAACTAATGAACTTCTTTCGTGATTTGCGAAATACATTTAATGATGAAGTCTGCCTGATATGCAGGAAATTGCATTCCATACACCTTCTCCTTTGAAAAGGAGTGCATTTCCTGCAGTTTCCATTGTATGGTTTAGTTTCTGTATAAAATCACTGGGCAGTCTACTGTTATAATGATGATGTACAGTATTTGATTGGGGGTGATTGCTCTTTGAATAGGTCATGTATGTTGATTTTTATTGATAACATAAAGCTGTATGTCCCCTCCGTTATATGACTTAGATGTTGCAAAAAAAGGTTAAACAATCTTAATCATCATTATTATTATTAAGTTTCTGATATTTTCGGGTGGAGCGTTTGAAGGTCTATAGATGACCATCAGTATTGTTACCGGAAAGCTACTTGCTACCGGCCGAGTACTTGTTTCCGGATGCGTCACTTACTGATACAATGCTGTTACTGGGACTCTCTTACTTACAGTACTTATGGGTTCGAAAAGCAATGTGGTGTTTAGCAAACAATTTATCCACTCGACCCATTAAAGGTCCAGTAAAAGATACATTTAAATAAATTAAATATATTTACCAAACCCTAAATATAAACTTAAATTAACATTTAAACTTAACACAACCTTAAATTAACACTTAAACTTAACACTAAGCTTAATACTTAAACTTAACCTAACACTTAAACTTAAAGTGATATACAAGCAGTACGTCCTGTGCCTACTTAAAGTAAATTATCACTTCGGTTATCACTTTAGGACCTTTTCCAGTTTGTGTACCGTTTTTCATATAATTTATTTTTGAGAATATTTTTGTTAAAACTAACGAAAATATCACGACTTAACCTAACCAATTATCAAGGGCGTACAGTTGATCTATTATTAATTATAACATTGTTTGTTTCTGGAATAGTATTTACTATTTACTAATAGATCAACTGTACGCTCTTGATAATTGGTTAGGTTAAGTCGTGATATTTTCGTTAGTTTTAACAAAAATATTCTCAAAAATAAATTATATGAAAAGCGGTACACAAACTGGAAAAGGTCCTCACTTTACTTCGGCTAGTCCAGTAGCAGTGGTGTTTAGACGGGCAGGAAAGGATAGGCTTTGCGCCAATCCTGTCTTAATTCTCGAATTTACTGATGAAGCTCAGAAGCTCAGCCTCGGAACGGGGCCACAAAACGTTCCGACCGTTCACGTTCAGCTCGGGTAGACGAAACGGTTTTAATTGAACCAGGAATT